>JAOTQJ010203852.1:0-57961 GCA_025642045.1 Solanum sejunctum
AAAAAAAAACACTTGCAGATCTGGACTAAGAAAAATGAAACCTCGCAAGAATAATCACTGGACATCTAAGAATCTAAAGAAACAAGACATGAATGCACACAGACAGTTATCCAACTATAAGTGTTTCGAAATAGTTTCCATAGATGAGCAGACCCACTTATACACTTAATCAGTGCAACTGACTAACACAATATTAAACATAAAATATTATGTAAGGCATTTTACAGATTTTGTCAAGTTATGACTCTAGCGAATTAAACATAGAGGTTTAATTCCATAATACTACTAACCATTAGTTAACAGAAAAGAGAGTTTCAATGTAATAGTTTGAATGAAAATATCTTACATAAAATGAGACTTAAGCATACTTACCTAATTAAAATTGAAGATATGCTAACAAGCATGAAGACAATGATGTTAAGCAAACTTAGACGAGATAGGCCAACTCCCAAGTTTTAAGGATACTTTTGATGTTAACAAGCCTTAACAATGAGCCGTCTTAAGAACTAAGGGGAAACATTTATCCATTATAAAAAAAACAAGGTAATTGTAATGAATCCAAAAAGTGCCCAAAAATATGTCTCAAAAGTGTCTGGAATCGTAATTTTTATGTATCTAAAATCTATCTGTTATTACCAAGATCCGACTTCATATTCTTATTTAGGAGGTCAAATTGAGTTGGTAATGGATCTAACTCAAATTTTAGAGAAACAACATCAAAATCCAAAAATCGCAATAAATACTATTTAGGAGGTTCAACTTTGAAGGAACATATCTCTTAGCACACAATGTGTTGAGTGGCCCATAACCTAATACCTTAAAGCCCTTTGAATTAGCCTTCGAATGCACTTTATTTCACCTCATTCCGATTTCTAATGAAGGATTTATGCCCATTTACATAAAACTCATTCGTGCAGAAAATGCAAATTTCCAGTGAGCATCCTGTCGCTTGCGCGACGCAGACCAATGTTATTTTGGCCCTATTTTTTTGATTTTGGTCCAAGAATTTTAAGTTGTGGGGCCAAAGGTTCCCATATGTGTTTTTACCTATACTTAGCCTTATTTCACCCTCATATCATCCTTAATATTCCCAGTATCCTCACAAACACTTAGACTCAAATTTCACCCTAAATTCAAGTCCTAAATCTCAAGACCAATCTTAAGGATTTCATCAAGGACCTCATTCAAGCCTCAAGTCTCCATTAAAGTCTTCTTCAAGAACTTCACAAAAGCTAAGGTATGTGGTGTTGAACCATTGGGTCCTTCCAACCGTGGTGCCTAAACCCTCTTTTGCGTAATAATGCATGATTTAAAGTTGATTTTACATGTGAGTCTTGTATATTGTGAAATTTACTCTACAGTGATTTTAGTTCATGAAAGTATGGTTGTTTTAGCATATTTTGAGCTTCAAATCTTAGATCTAATGTTGGATTTGATGAGGGGTTTTGATATGAATGTCTTGGGGGTGTTATGAGGTGTTGATTACAGGATTTACCACTACTTTTCCTGCATGATTTCATTTATAAATTTCATGCTCTTTTACCCCATTACGCATCCTCAAGGTGTTTGACAAAATGTCTGGTTATGATTTCTTGAGGAAATAAAGGTATAAAGCATTAGATATGATATGATTGACTATATGATGATGAAATAAGCTTATGTACATGATGAATACTGTCTAAAGTGTTGTGGTAGACCATGCCCAATTCGGGGACCTAATTGAGGGGTTGAATGCTCAACCACTAGGGTGATGGGTTTGATCATCACTAATCCAGTTGAGGGGTTGAGTGCTCAAACACTAGGGTGATAGGTGCAATCATCACTAACCCAGTTGAGGGGTTGAATGCTCAACCACTAGGGTGATAGGTGCGATCATCACCAACCTTGATGAGGGGTTTGTACCTCATACGTTAGGGTGATGAGTGCTATCATCACCAACCCCAAGGGGTTTATACCTTAGCAATCTAGCTTGGTATCCTCTTCACATATGATATTCTATATCAGTATATGTTACTTAAGCATGTTTTACTTATGCATTGATTATACATGTCATATTGCTATATTATGCCTATTACCTATCATTATGCATTTTGGATTATGATGCCTATCTATTGTTGCAATGCATCCCACAACTTGGGCACCAGTCCCTGCATGGTGATATCATGTAGGAAAGAGTATGCGTTAGTACGTTTGAATGTACTAAGTATTTGGGATGCAATGCAACAAGAGATAAGCATCATAATCCAAAATGCATAATGATAGGCAATAGGCATAATATAATAATATGACATATATGATCAATGCATAAGTAAAACCTACTTAAGTAAATCATGCTCCTATAGAATATCATATGTGAGGAGGAGACCAAGCTAGATTTCCAAGGTATAAACCCCTTGGGGTTGGTGATGATAGCACCCATCACCCCAGTGTGTGAGGTACAAACCCCTCATCAAGGTTAGTGATGATCACACCCATAACCCTAGTGGTTGAGCATTCAACCCCTTAACTGGGTTAGTGATGATCACACCCATCACCCTAGTTGTTGAGCATTCAACCCCTCTACTGGGTCCTCGAATTGGGCATGGTCTAACACAACACTTTAGATAGTATTCATTATGTACATAAGCTTGTTTCTTCATTATATAGTCAATCATATCATATCTCATGCTTTAGATATTCATTTCCTCAAGAAATCATAACCGGACATTTTGTCAAACACCTTAAGGGTGTGTAATGGGGGTAAAAGAGCATGCAATTTAGAGATGAAATCATGCAGGAAAATCAGTGTTAAAATCGTTAATCAACACTTTGAAACACCCCCAAGATATCCACATCAAACCCCCTCATCAAATCCAACATTAGATCCAAGATTTAGAGCTCAAAACATGCTAAAACAATCATACTTTCATGAACTAAAATCGTTGTGTAGTAAATTTCTCAATATGCAAGACCCATATGTAAAATCAACTTTCAATCATGCATTATTAAGTAAAAAAGGGTTTAGGCACTATGGGTGGAAGGACCCAATAGTTCAACAACACATCTTAGCTTTTGTGAAGTTCTTGAAGAAGACTTTAATGGAGATTTGAAGCTTGGGTGAGATCCTTGAAGAAATCCTTTAGATTGGCCTTGAGTTTGGGACTTGAATTTAGGGTTAGAAATGAGTCTAAGTGTTTGGGAAAATATTGGGGAATGTTTTGGGTATATGAGGCTAAGTATAGGTAAAAATATGTTTGGGAAAACATAGGTCCAACACTTAGAAAAATTTAGGTAAACTATAAAAAGATAGTGCAGAAATAACACCTATTGGTGTTGCGGAGAGGTCGCGGATGCTCTCTGGAAATTGCCCCAAGTGAAATTCCATAATTCGATTCCTTTGATTTAAAATTGAGGTTAGACCCTTATCACCCTAATTTTGACCTCCTGAACAAGAATATGAAGTTGAATTTTCAATATTCCAGACAGATTCTTAGATATATGGAAAACAAGATTTTGGGCACTTCCAAGGCATGTTTTCGATCACTTTTTGGGTTTATTTCACTTAATATAGGCCAATCCTCAAGTCACCTCTTACCACAATCTTCAACACATGCTAGGCTACTTATAGGACCGACCAAAATATTAGCATTAATAGGGAAAATGATGCACACTCATTTCATGATCCTTAAGGTATTCCAACCACCTTCTTGTTATCCTTCGTTCACACCTATTATATTTAGCAAATAACCTCTCATCCCCTAGACTTACAACACTACCCCAAATGATTCACAAGCTCTAAATAAATCAATGCTTCACCACTAGAGTCTACCTCCAACAAGCCAAGGTAGGGTTTTAAGACCCTATTGAAGAAACCCATAAGCATAGTTGGTGCATAAGTCAACCAAACAACTCTAACAATACTCAAATGTTCACCCCTAGTCTGGAAAGGCACTTATGAATATCACCTACCTTCATCCTCACTTAGATACAAAACTCATAACAACGATCAAGGTTAGAGAAGTGACTAACCTATTGTAATTGACCACATAAAATTGACCATCCTTAACCATCATGTTACAACCTTACGATTCTACACTCATGGGAAACACAATATGCAAGTAGCCAGAAACCTCAAAACCTCCAATCTAACAGCCTAAGTCCAACCAAGATCACAAGACAAGACCCTACGCAATAAGAACATGGGGCAAGCCTTAGAGATCAACTGAACCTTAAGACAAGAATGGACCTACCTCCTTAGCTACCATTTGACAAACTCCCACTCAAAGACGGGTTCATAGGGAGTTGGATTCTAACTCTACAGGTTCTACTTTCTATGGGGACATAATATGCATACAACTAATCCACGGTAAGCATGACATCAATTCTAGCGCATTAACTCTAATAAGTCACAAGGCAAGACCTAAGGCAAGATGAACATGGAACAACACCTATGAAACATTCTTTGCAACAATATACTCAACAAAATGTAGACACCAAAGGTTCACATAATAACTCAGGGCACACAAGAGGCCCATAAGCAACTAAAATAGAATAACGCAAGGTATAGAGGAACCCAGATCCATCAAAATTAAAACATTCAACTTACTCGTGAAGCACTAAGCCAAGTCTAGTGACCCCTTGAAAGGTATGTTGAGAATGTCGATGATCATCCTTATGATCTTTAGGGACCCATGGATAATGCCTCATCTTATGATCTATCCCACCACATCCAAAACACCTACCCGAATTGGCTAAGCAATCTCCCAGGTGGTACCTTTTGCACATGTCCTATGTAAGAGGAGCTCACCCACCAACATCTTCACCTTGATACTAGGGGTTGGCCATCCTATCCTTGACAACCCTTTTGTTCAAAATATCACTGTACTCTTGACCTAGGAAGCTACCATCGAATCGACCCCTCTTGGACCCCTCACTTCTTCTTTTTCTAAGCTTCTCCCCCTCAAGTTGATTGGCATAAATCATGAGGCAGGAAAAATCTATATCACTAATCAACATATCGAACCGACACTCCTTACTTACAAAGTTAGTACTCTCATCATGAATTTACTTATCCTAGACCTTAGATCGGCCACCAATTGGGGGGAATATTTTGAAAGTTGATTGAACTTGAGTGCATACTCCCTCACACTCTAAGATAATGGTTTCAAGTTTATGAACTCCACCAATTTAGTTTCCCTAAGCTCAAGAGGGAAGATCCGATCAAGAAAAGTTGCCTTGAACTTCTCCTATAGAACCACATTGTCAACCCCCTTCTCTTTTTTCCATTGATTAAACTATATTTGTGCTATGCCTTTGAGTTGGTAAAAAGCCGCCAACTCCGCCTTTTCCTCCAATCTAACTCCCATGATAGCTAATACCTTGTAGACCTCATTAATAAACTCTTGAGGGTCCTCATCTACCTTAGATCCATAGAATTCTAGTAGATTTATCCTCATAAAGTCCCTTACTTGAGATTCCAGAGTTGGAGCATGAGGGGCTAGGGCCTCTTGGTTGGCTTGATTAGCCACAACTTGAGCTAACATAGTAAGTGCATCCTAGAATTCTCCATGAGTCAGTTGTTCTTTCGAGAGAGTAGGCTCTTCTTTCTCTTGTGTTAGGCATGATCTAGCTTAGTAAAGAACAATCGTTTGGGAGAAGAACTTACTTCAACTCTATAGCATGACTTAGCAGATAAAGAAGGAAAACATTTCCTAAAACGTCTCATAGCCTCCTATTCATGGTTGTGGTGCACAACACAACTATGAATAAGACTATAATCAACATGGTGTGTTGGACTCTGAGGATCTAACAATCAAGTGCTCTGATACCATCTTTGTAATGACCCAAGCCTAGGGCCTAGATGTGACCGACGAATGGAAAACCCCAAAGGAACCCCAAACATGCCTCACAACATATAATTACACATCTTTGGTCGCGGAAGTAATTAAAATGATAATGAGAGATAAGTGTAAACAAGGGAATCGGTACTAAGTGTAAACTTCCATATTATAACATTAAGAAATAAGAAAGTCAAGGCTCATAGTATAGATACATAACATGTCCAATAATACATCTACTACATAGATAAAAGTGGGAGCCACGACAAACAACTGGGCTCACCCTCATGGTCAATACATAAATAAAGAAAAGATAGCTTTAGTACATAGCAAGAGATCATAAGCAACGTCCCTAGAATGGAGCACTCATCAAGAAGCTTGAGAGGTAATAGTACTAGCCATGTGGAGGAGGAGAATGATTAAGTGGTGCACCGGTTCCTACATAGTGACATCATATAGGCATAGAGTATGCGTTAGTACATTTGAATGTACTAAGTTTGTGTGATGCAATACAACAAGTTCTAGGCATCATAAGCAAAATGCATAATCATAAGCAATGAATAACATACTAACAATATGATATGTATGATTGATGTTTGAAGTAAAACTATGATTACAATCCAAATCAACTTGTATAGTTCATAATACATAGTGTGGGAAGAAACCTCAACTGATATAAAATAAGACAAAGCAAGCTATAAGTTAGAATCCCGATGTCAACCCCACATCGGAGGAAAGGGGGAAGTAACTTGCCAAGGTGAACCTTCTAATGCCCGAGTGGATCCACGAAGACTTATATGAACTAGGTACTTACCTCTAGCTCTTGGACTCGGGTACTTGCCTCAAGATCAAACTTGGGTACTCACCTTAAGCCCTTATATTTAGGGTACTTGCCTCTTAGAGATTTGGGGACTTGACACTAATCTCTTTACCTATGGTGGCACGTAGTTCTAGGACTTAGGGACTCGCCTCTAGTCAACTCAGTGCTAAGTCTAATCTAACAGAATATATAAGATAATCATACTTTAATAACTTGCAATAAATATAGAGACATGGCACGAGTAGCTCTCAACATCATTGACCTCAAATGGTGAGCCTAACTTCAATCATAAGAATGGGTCATCATCAACATTACCCTTTTATTAACAACAATATCAAATGCTCACAAGAGCTTAAGAAAAAGGGCTTAATTCGGCCCTACAACATCATCACCATTTCCATGATTTAAACATATCGTTAGAAATCTCACAATCATCATAGAGTCACTTGAATCATAACTCAACCAATAGATCATCAAAACTTAAATAATCCTTAAAAGGGCATTTTATCAAACACTTGGCGAGTGTGTAATGCTAGTGTAAAATAATGCAATTCAAGAGTGTTATCATGCTAGAAAATCCAATGTAAAACCATCAATAGATAATTGGTAACACCTTCAAGCAATATACATCAAAACCCTTTATCAAATCTCAAGATAAATTAAATATTCATAGCCCAAAACATATTAAAACAGTCACAATTTCATAAAACCCAAAATAGTGTGCAGTGAATTTCATAATAAACAAGACCCATGAATAAATCAACTTTAAATTATGCAATTTATAAGAAAAGGAAGCTTGGTATCATGGGTGAAAGGAACCCATGAAAGAAACCAACATACCTTAGCTTTGGTGATGAACTTAATGAACATTGGAGTTGGAGACTTGAAGCTTGGTTGAATTCCTTAAGATTTGAAGAGGGTTGTGGCACTTGAAATTTGAGAGAAGTATAAGCCTAAGTGTTGGAGTGAGTATTGGTAAATATATTTTATGTTATGAAGGCAAAATATAGCTAGGTATAGGTATTTCACGTGGGGGAAGGCTTAGGCCGAAGACCTAAAGGCCTTGGACCAGACAACAAAAACTAGACAAAAATAACACAAAGGCATGTCACGCCAAGAATGTGTACTACACATTGGTATTTGACACTTTAAAATATCAGGTTATGCTATGGTCGCTCTAAAATTTGAGTTAGACCCATATACCACTCAATTTTGCCCTGAACAAGAATATGAACTCGAATTTTAGAAATAACGCATAGATTTTTAGATATATAGTAATTACAATTTTGGGCACTTTCGAGGCACATTTTTGGACATTTTTGGGGTTGTTACACCTTGAGTTTAGAAAAATAGACTTAACATCATAAGAGCATAGATAAGAGTGCATAAAACAGAAGCAAAAATAAAAGATGTTCATATAGCAACCAATAATAATAAAAGTAAAAAGTGTGTAAGTACAACCCACAAAACAGTGAAACATGTAAAGATGAGAGGTTCATGAGGAGGAGCTATCAGAAGGAGTCATCAGGGAAAGTTTTTGGAGAGTGATAGCATGGGCATCTTTTTCGCTTTGTAATAGGGCCTCCAAATAAAAAATTCGAGAAAGTAGAGCCCCTCTCTCCTGAGCAAAGTCTTCATATGCAACTGCCAACTCAGAAGTCTTAGCCTCTAGATCAGCTTCCAACGATGCACAATAGAGTCCACATGCCTCATAGAACTAGGAAGTGCAACGTGTTTCACCATCCCTAAAACATCCTCGGTAATCTGCATGGTCTAAGCCTGCACAGGTACAGATTAAGCCTTAAGAATATCAGCAAGCCAGAATCCACATGGTAGAGCATGATCATTCTTGTCTTGAATAAGAACCCTCTGCATGTGTTTGATGATCAAACTAGCCAGGTTTATGGTCATTTTGGAATCTAACAGCTCCATGAGAGTGAGATCAAGATAGCTAGTCTCAGAGCATCATTCCTTCCTGGGAATTAAGATCTTGTGTACCACATCATAATAAAGGAGATGAAGAGTAGACATCTCACTACAAAGCACACACCTATATTACACCAAGTTAGGGAGTCTGGAAACTTACGAGAAAATTTCTAGTGTAGAGGCCATATTTTCCAGAGGGGGCCACCTATATCTCACATAGTGATCCCAACCCTCTAGACACATCATTAGATGCCATAAAAATGGGCACACCTCAAACCAGAGAAAAGAATTTTGAGCCCTGTGCTTCACCTCGGCCATAGAATATGTATATTTTAGTTTTAGCAAATCGCCTTTGTATATCTCTTGCAAAAACAGAGTAGACCATCCTTGAATCTCTAATTTGTGAAGTAAAACACTCATTTATTGTCCCCCAAAACTAGTGACCACATGACCATGAATGAGAGAATGTTGATTAAATGGAATAAGGCACATAAAGTGGGGATCAGATGGATTTGGAGAGGCAGAGTCAATAAAGATAGTCTTCTGATCAGATTCATCTGAAGAACTAGATAGAGCAACCAGTTTCTTGGATTAGGATAGAGCTTTAGGCTTGGGGGTGGATCTTTTAGGAGGAGGAGATAGTGACCTTGATACAGGATGAGGAGGCTTATTGAGTACACTTTTGTGAACCCCTTTTCTAGTAACTTTGCACACGAGAATGTCATTCCTAGGTGGAGGTGGAGACCTAGAAGCAGAAAGTGCAGTTGGATTTGATTTCTTACTATGCTTTAGGGCTTGATCAAGAATTTGTGCTTCTTTCCTTTTGCGATTGCGAGTCTGGGGAATTCTTGAAGGACCAGAAGACAAAACCCATTTAGGGGAAGGAAAGTCATCTGGCACGTCAATAGGTTCTCCAGATGCTTTGTGCAATCTACTTCTGACCATTTTGGGAATGAAAGAGGCAATGGGTAGTCATCTTTAGAAATGGCTTACAAAGGAACAATACTCATTCTTGATAAAGATGTAGGAATCAAAGAGAACTAAGAGAATGTATTTTGGAATGAACCCCAGGCAGCAAAATCAAAAAGATGAAAGTGTAGGGGAGGGGGAAGATTTATCGTATCATGGATGACAATGGCAAGGGAGATAGATGCGGACTCCTAAGAAGAATCAAAAGAATTAGGGTTTTGAGAGGATGCCATTTCAAATGAAGAAGAAAGACGAAGAAGAAGGGTTTTCAAATTTTTGGTTTTTTCTTTTTCTTTTTTTTTGTGTGTCATTACTTATAATCAACGAAAGCACTAGGAAGAATGAACCAATATTAATGGTATGCGAAAATGAAGTGGCAAAGTTGAAGAGGCGTGATGTGAAGACTCTGAGTTTGAAAAGATGTTTGGCTGATAAAGATGTCTTTTGGCATTTTGGCGGCAAAGAGAAAAGTGTCAAAGGATCGAGACAACTGAACTAGAGAGAAATACATGTTTCATTATTGCAAGAGTAACTTTTATACACTTAAACTTTCATACCTGACCAGATTGATGTAAGGCATCTTTAAACTCTTAAACTTAGTAATCTGCAAACTAACATATACACATACACTATTAGGCAATTTGAATGACTAGAAGACACACATTTGTTTTCTTTTAATTTTTTTTCGTGTGACAGCTAAATTAAAAGTGCACTTCTAGAATGCAAAAAAGAAGAAATCTATTTTCTAACTAATCATTAGAGGGGGTTTATGCAATCTTAATCATTCCTAAGTCTAGTCTGATTTTTTGAAAGTGTTCTCTCCTTAATGCTTTACTGAAAGTGTCAGTAATTTGATTCTCAGTAGGACAAAATATTATTGAAATAAGATCTTTTACATTATCATAAAGGAAGTGACATCTTATGTCAATATTTTTGGTTCTTTCATATTGTACTAGATTCTTAGCTATATTAACAGCACTAGTGTTATCACACAAAATAGGAACACACCCAACATCAATACCAAAATCCAACAACTGTTGTTTAATCCAGAGCAGCTATGCACAACAAGAT
This sequence comes from Solanum sejunctum, assembly GCA_025642045.1. Classification (NCBI taxonomy): domain Eukaryota; kingdom Viridiplantae; phylum Streptophyta; class Magnoliopsida; order Solanales; family Solanaceae; genus Solanum; species Solanum sejunctum. The sequence goes on from JAOTQJ010203852.1 coordinate 10,603, forward strand.
GCAGCTGCTACATACTTAGCCTCAGCAGTTGACAGGGCAACTAAATTCTGTTTTTTAGTAGACCAGGAAATCAAACATGTTCGAAGGAAGTGAGCCATACCTGAAGTATTTTTTTTGTCTACTAAATAGCCAGCATAGTCAGTATTAGTGTATTCTATAAGATTAAAGTTGCTACCTTTAGAGTATCAAAGTCCTAAACCTAAAGTCCTCTTGAGATGCCTGAAGATTATTTTCACATCTATGAGGTGTGACTCCTTGGGATTAGCTTCAAATCTAGCACGGAGTCCTATACATAAGACAATAGCAGGTATACTGGCAGAGAGATATAAAAGAGACCTAATCATTCCTCTGTACAACTTTTGTTATACAGATATCCCCTTCTCATCCATATCCAGCTTTGTAGTAGTGGCAATGAGAATATTTATGCCCTTAACATCCTTCATTTTTAACCTTTTGAGAAGTTCTTTCACATACTTCTATTGATAAATGAGAGTTCTAGTAGGAGTCTACTTGATTTGTAGCCCCAAGAAGAAGTTAAGTTCCCTTATTATGCTCATCTCAAATTCTCCATTCATTAGCTTAGAAAAGTCTTCAGTCATATGCATAGTTGTTGATCCAAACATGATATCATCAATATGCAGCTGCACAATCAACAAATCTTTTCCATTTGTTTTTAGAAACAATGTATTGTCAATTTTACCTCTAGTGTGTCCATGATCCAAGAGAAACTTTGACAATCTTTCTTACCAAGCTCGAGGAGCTTATTTCAACTCATACAATGCCTTATCCAACCTGTACACATGATCTGGGAATTCAAAACTTTCAAATCCAGGGGGTTACTTCACATATACCTCTTCCTTCAAGTAGCCAGATAAGAAGGCACTCTTAATATTCATTTGGTAAAAAGTGAACTCCTTGTAGGCCGTAAAGGCTATGAGAACCTAATAGCTTCCAGTATGGCTACTAGAGCAAAGGTCTCATCATAGTCTATACCTTCTACTTGATTGTACCCTTGGATGACAAGTCCTGCCTTATTTCTTGTAATTATTCTACGCTCATTAATCTTGTTCTTGAACACCCATCTTGTGCCTATTATAGTCCTTCCTTCTGGCTTGGCCATAAGATGCAATACCTTGCATGTTTCGAACTGATTTAGCTCTTCCTGCATTGCTAGTATCCAATATTCATCCTCCAATGGTTCCCCTACCTTTTTTGGTTCCATCATTGATAAAAATTCTTGGAATGGATTCCTCATCCCTGATCTAGTTGTGATTCCAAAAGTTAGATCAATTAGCATATTTCCCAAGGGATGTGAGTCCTAATACTTGTCACTCTTTACCATAAATCCTTGAGGTTGTTCACCAGCTGTAGATTCTGATTGGACAGATCCCAAATCAGTAGATTAAATTCCAGAATCTGTAGTTCCCCATGACTGTGAGGTTTTAGGCTATCTTATAGAAAAACATGATTTTGTTGCAGATGAACCAAGTTCCACTTTTTGTTCCTCTGCCCTGTGTTGCAGCTCATACTCATCCTGCAGGTTAGTCTAAAAAACACCACTATATTCATCAAAAACCACATGAATGCTTTCTTCTGCACAATTAGTTCTTTTATTCAACACCCTATATTCTTAACTATGTGAAGAATATCCTAAAAAAATTCCCTCATCACTTCTGGCATCAATTTTTTCCAAATTATCTTTACCATTATTATGAACATTGCATTTGTAGCCAAATGTCCTAAAGTGGGAGATATTTGATTTTTTGCCTTTAAGTAACTCATAGGGAGTTTTATTCAGGATTGGCCTTAATATGCATCTATTCAGAATGTAAGCAACAGTATTTATAGCTTCAGCCCAAAGATTTTTATAGCAGTATTTATAGCTTCAGCAGTATATCTTCTAAAGTCCTATTTTTCTGTTCTACTACTCCATTTTGTTGATGTGTCTTAGGAGTAGAGCAATTATGATTTATACTATTTCTAGACTAGAATTCATAAAATTGTACATTCTCAAATTCCATTCCATGGTCAAATCTTATGGAAATTAGGGAAGTCTCCAACTTCTTTTCTATTTTCTTGATGAAAATAGAAAAGAGATCAAAAGATTCTTCTTTAGGAGCCAAAAACAATGTTCAGGTAAACCTTGAGCAATCATCCATAATGACAAATATATACCTTTTACCTCCTCTGCTTCTTACCCTCATGGGTCCACATAGATCAATGTGAACTAGCTCAAATCACTTGGTTGTACTTACCTAGTTCTTCGACTTGAAGGGTGATCGTACTTTTACACATGCACTGCATACTTTGTTGTCTTTGAACTTATTTTTAGACAACCCTATAACCATGCCCTTTGACGCTAGAGTGTTTAATTGTTTTAAACTTGCATTTCCAAGTCTTTTGTGCTAGTAAAGGATCATCAACAATAGCAATCAAATATTTCAAATTTTTTCCAAGTATTCCCATGATGTCATCCTTGTACACATTCTTATGCCTTGAGGGTAGAAGGACTATCTCCTTTGTGTCCATCTTTTTTACCCAGCAACCTGCAGAAGTAAATGTTACCTTGTTACTTTTATCACACAACTGAGATATACTCAGTAGGTTGTGCTTCAATCTGTCCACATGCTATACTTCTTCCAAATCCCTTGATTCATTTCTTCCAATCTTTCCAACTCCAACAATAGTGCCTTTTCTTTCATCTCCAAAGGAAACCTTTCCCCCTTTTCATAGGTGTAAGTAAAAGGAATTAGTGTTTGTCTCCAGTCATATGCCTTAAGAAAGCACTATCCATCTACCGGTTCTTGCTTTCTTTCACTACAACCTGCAAAACAAATTAGGGTTAGTTTTAGGAACGTAGACTATCTTGGGTCCTTTCTTGTTGTAAAAAAGATGAATGAGATCTCTTCTAGCCCATCTAGGCAACATGTTCGTTGACTTGTTTCTTTTATCATTCATGTGCCACTTTTGTTACACCTGACTAGTGTTACTGTTCCTAACATTATTTACAATTGTACACTCAGTAGTAGGATGATCAATTTTACCAAAGAGATAGCACAGGTCAGTAGTGGTCATTTTCTCTTGATAGAATCCTATTCTAGCCTTTTCATTATGACTCCTATTTCCTAGATGATTCAATATCCTACATGACTGAGTCCACCTATTTTCCCTTTCTAAATCCAATTTTAGAATGGAAATTTCTTGATTCAGTTTTCTAACCTTCTCTTTTTCACTAAAGAACTCAATTTTACATTCTTTCAGTTCAGTTTCAACCTTTTAATGTTCATCAATCATTTTACTCTTACCCTTTTCAGCCACTATTAACTTTTGTATTTCAGACTTTAAGTTTAGCACAAGGGCATCAAGATTTTCAACCTGTTTCTTCAACATGGTATTCTCTTCATTAGCTTCTTTCAGATAATTTTTAATATCAAGACTTTCAAACTTTTAATCTAAAAAGTCTTTGCTCAGTTGCTCATTTTCATTAGCTATTTCTTGAAAATTATCAGTCAACCCATTCATTAGCAAGATTAGCTTTCTTTTTGAAAAAAGGTGTAACTTTTCTCTTAATTCAAGAATACTTACCTCAAGCTTGTCATCCTTAAGATCTGATTCCTCAAAATCCATGAAAGCAGTTTTATCTAATCCTCAATATCTGATTCCTTCATTCCAGATCCCCATGCAGCCATCATAGTGTACTTCTCTTACTCCTTTTGCTTAGCAGTCATTTCTTTCATTTCTCTCTCAGCTCTTTCCTTTTTCCACTCAATTTACCATTGTGGGCACTATTTAATATGATGATCAATTTTTCCACATTTGTAGCATCCTTATTTACTCTTGTCATCAAACTATTTCTTGCCACTTGAGTCATCTGACCACGTCCGACTAGCTGTTTCTTGCTTAAATTTTCTTTTCCCTTTCCTGAGAAACATTTTGAAGTTTTTAGCTAGAAAAGCTATTTGATCATCAGAGGCAGTCTTCAGAGCTAGTGATTTCTCACCTGCTACCATTTCCTTCTTTTGACTTTCCATGTTCATCTCATACGTCTTGAGATTTCCAACCAGTTCATTTAGAGTCATAGTTTTAATATCCTTAGCTTCTTTGATGGCAGTGACCTTCACATCCCACTCGGCTTTGGACAAGATTCTTAGAACCTTGTCAACCTATTCCTCAGAAGTAAGTACTTTTCCCAAAGATACTAGTCCATTGATAAGCAATGTGAGTCTCTCCATCATGTCCTGCAAATACTTATTTTCCTTCATCTTGAAGGTTTCATACTTAGTGAACACATGACAACCCTAAACTATTGAACTTGAGTGGTTCCTTCATGTGCAATTGTTAGAGCATCCCAAATCTGTTTGGAAGTGGTACAATTCAAAATCCTATTGTATTTATCAAGTCCCAACGCACAAACCAAAATGTTTTTGGCCTGAGCATTTTTTCTCATAGCCACCAGATCGTCAATAGTGAATTCCCTTCTTTCTTTAGCTTGTTGACCTTCCATAGTTTTCATGGGAATGGTAGGTATAATAAGGATCCTATCCTAGAGCTCATAGTCTTCTCCCTGCATGAAGTCTTCCATTCTCATCTTCCACTAACTAAACTGAGTTTCATTGAAGAGTGGTGGCCTTAACAGATGATTGTTCTTCTCCATGTCTAAGAGGTGGTGCAGTGTTCATTTTGATCAATTCTTAGGTATTAGCCTTTAATAAGAGCACCTATTTTGATACCAAATGACAATTTGCACGACCTATGTATTTACCTAATAATAGAACCAAGTTCGTCAACTTGTTTTTGTGAAGTATTAGCAAATGAATATAGAGAATTTTACGTGAAAACACTTGGCTCACAAAAGGTGAAAAAGCACAATTTGTACCCCTACAGGATTTCTCCCCAACTTCACTAAAATAACATGGACCTCAACAAAAAGGATTAAAAGTTCATAGTGTTCTAAGAAACATCAAACTTCAACTAATCTTGACAATAGACAAACCTCCCAAGGTTTATGTTCGAGTTGCCCTCAACTTGAAGATTTTTTCGAACTTCAATTTATAGCTTACTGAATATAGGAATACATCAAGACTCAATGAAAAGGAAAAACCTACCTAGACTCAACTTAGCAAAGAACCAAATCTAACAAATATTTCTTCAATGATCAAGACTCTAACTCTCACAACTGCCTTTTTTTGTTTTTTCTCTCGATAATGTCTTCTCTGCATTTTCTTCTATTTAATCAAGTATTCCAAGAGTTTTTATGGGTGTTGGACTCCTCATCCTATACTGACTCTTGTTGTAATAGAGTTGTTCATTCGATGGAACTATATCCTGTTAATCTCTATACTGTGTCCTTGTTGAATTGTACTTTTTTGAAGCTTATCCCAAGATACTTTATCTAATCCGCACTTGTTGCTGACATATCTGAGAGTCTTTGAGAACTATCCCAAGAGAACCTAATTAATTAAGTTGTTTCATATCTTTTGTCTATCATCAAAACTATAATTTCTTCAACACCCTCTTCTTAAGAACTTGATCTCGATGTATATTTGCTCTATGTGTTGAGTTAAAGCCAGAATAACTATCTTTTAGATAAACAACATGTTCACAATATAGGTATTCTGGCTTTAGCACAACAATTAGAGCAAAATATACATCAAGATCATGTTTTTAAAGAGAGATATAAGTAGTGTGTATGACACTACAACTGGTGGAATCTTGAAGAGAGCTCATGCAAAAGCAACTACGAGTGCAATGTTAAACCAAGAGGCTTTTCTGAAGAAAAGTCATTTGTTCATGGAAACTCATAGTACACATTTCTCAAGGGTCAAAAGCTTGATAGTAGTATCTCTCTTTTTCATGATTATGTGAGTGATTAATTATTATGCTTTCTAAAACATGTAATTATTGGTTGTTGTGGCTTATTATTGATTTCTAAATAAGCTTTTTGTTTGATTTGAGTTTATAGGTGGAGGACACCAGTTCTAATACAAAATACATAATGATCTTGCAGAAGCTTTCATGGATGCAATATGATCTATTTTAGTATATGCAACAATTAATTCTTTAGCAAAGAATATGGTGATGAATGGGGAGGTCTATTCTCATTTGTAACTCTTGCCATCTAGAATTGCAATAGTTCCTGATTATTTATAGAATTTTCTGATGCTAATAACTGTATTAAATTTTTAGGGAAGAAAGATATTTGCTTTAGTAGTTGCAAATCATTGGTGGCTATCAGATTTCAAGTATTTGTGAATAGCTCGCCTGCTGTGGAGCTTTCCATGGAATAAGTCAAAAATAAGAAAGTTGTAAAACCTCAAAAGTTACAAGGCCAGTATATGGAAAATGTTTTTCAAAAAATTTTATCTGATGTCTTCCATGTACGAGCATGATCCATGGCTCATTGTTTGGATTACATGTTGTAGGTGGACGTGCATTTCGTGTCATTGCCCATCGGCTTGCTCCGTGGTTGGCCCAATGACTTGGTGACAATTAGACAGTTTTTGATAGAAATACAAAGGGTCCCTATGGACTATAAATAGATGTACAATTTATTACATAGGTTTATGGTTGAGATTTAGAAAGGGGTGAAATGGAGTTCAACAGGATGAGATAAAATTTACGAGTCGTGGTCCTATTGACTAATCGTGAAGAAGTTTCGTAGGTTGAGTACTAAGGTGGTGACATTTGGCTAACTGTCGGTATGGAGTACGAGAGGAATCTATCACCCATAAAAGGAACTATGAGTCGTAGATAGGAATCTTGGTTTGGGGGTTCAAATATCCAAGTCTAAGAACTTTTGGAAATTTAGTAGGACGAGAACCTTGTATGGGTCGTGGTCCATTCTATAGTTCGTAGAAGGGGGTATCGTAGATTAGAATGAAATAACATAAAATCCATGCTTGGATTTTATGAGACCCATTCTACAAGTCGTAGATGGGTGCATGACATCAATTTTTGTTTTCCTTTGGCCAATTTTTAATAAAGGACTTTTTCATCATTTCTTACCCATTATACTCGTAAACTACATCATTTTAAGCCTAACATACCCAAAACTGCCCAACTAAATTCTACCAACTATCCCTAATTTCATTCTAACTTCCAAATCACTCAAATCTTTTAAGGTCTCTCACCTTCTAAGCTCCATTGAATATTTTCAAGCGAGAGTTTCAAACTTTCTTCTCCAAATTTAAATTTTCTATAGATTCACCTCAAGGTATGTGTTTCATCCGTAGGTGACTTCCACCTATGGAGCCCAAGTATTTTCAGTGAAATATCTCAATCTTAAATTATGACATTTCATGGGCTTTTACAGTTTCGCTTGAAATGATATATTATGACTTATTTTATGTGAGTTAACTTATTTTGTTATAAATCGATATAAAATTAAATTCAATAATTTAAAGGTACTTCCATATCAAGCTATCTAAAGATTTGGGGCATCTTGGTGGGTTACTTGAATTACTATTCTAATTGATGAATTTCATTGTGTTTATGCATAATCTCTTTGAGTTGCATATTTTGAGTTGAACTGATTATGAACCCACCTAGTTTACTCAAATTTCCAATGAATCATGACTTGAAAGCGAAGGGTTTTAACAAAGATTTATGAAAGCTCTTGATTATGATAATAGAAATTCTTTTAGTGATTAATTGAAAGTTGGTGAAGGGTTTTCTCACCTACATATTTGACTCTTTATGTGATAAGGACAATTCTCACATTTTGGATCCTCAAGGTTAACGGTCTATTCTATGAACTTTATTGATGTATATTGAGTTCAAATCTTATGAATGATTACTTTAATGTATTATAATTCCTTGGGATTTTACCTAGCACCAAATGAGGCTTGAGGGCGGGACTCAATACCAATCCTCTTGTAGAAGCTTCTAGTCTCATAATTATGTGCCACCATAAATTGCCTTATATGCTGGGCTAGTGGATCCACACACAGACACAGACACACACATATACATACATACACACACACATACATATATACATACACACACACACACACACACTGATTTTAATGAATGTAGTTCTTAGAGTCTACCTTGGCATGTAGCCTCTCCCTTTCTCAATGTAGGGGTTATATTGAATTCCTTGTTATAACACGCATGGTCTTGTTGTCGATTAAGGGCAATTTCTAGATATGTATGATCTATTATAATACTTGCATAACTCTACTTATGGTTATATAGTGTATTGATCATTTGCTTTTACCCGTTCTTTACTTATGTATTGCTGTATATCTTTTAACTTAATTATTGCACTATATGGTTATCATTGCATTGTATATCAACATACTTAGTACATTCAAACATAGGAACACATGCTTTATGCCTACATTATATCACAACATAGAGATAAACGATGATCTTCCACCTCATCCTTGTGGTTGATTTGACTTGATATGTAAGACTTGTTGTGGTGAGCCTCATGCTTTGGGAATGCACCTAATTTCCTTCTAGGTTATTTCATGTTCTAGTTACTTAAAGACTATCATTTTGTTACTTTTTATTGAGTTTTGAGTTAGAGACATGTCTTAGCCCCCCCTAGTCTATGATTTAGAAGTATTGGTAGACACAAATATATGGTCCTTATGTTGTTATAAGTTGCTCTTGGTTTTTGTCTTTCTCTATGACACATTCCCCTTAGTTTCCACTTTATGTTATTTGATCATTAACTTGTGTACTTGAATGAATACTAAGAGGTTTGTTTCAGGTCCCTCAACTTTATTATTTTTCGCGCCACATCTAGGGTCTAGCTTGGGTAGTGACATAAATGACTACATTTCTCATACAATTCACATATAAAAAGTGCTTGCAAGTGTAAGGGATACTCTAGGACTAATTGCTATTTCGTTATTACCTATTTTTTTGAGTTAGTTTTCTTTACTTATTTTTGGTCGGGAGAGAGCAGGAAGGGGATTAAATATCAAACTTATGTCTATCAAATACATTAAAAAATTAGTATATGTTAAGATTCATGTATAAGGTTAAAAAAAGGGTTTTGAGTTGAGAAAAACAAGTGAAGGTAATGGTTTGATATTGATTAGACGCCTTGTAAAAATTAAGAGCTAGCTCTCTATATCTATTCATATCTGTCTATTTAAAGGCTGATACTAATGGAAAGAGAACACATACATTAGTGAATTGGTTGCAAGCAGGGCTACCATTGTGGCGATTAAGGCTAGGATAGAGATCATCAAGAAGCTTAATGAATAGAGCACAAATGTTACTTCTTGAACTTCATTTAAGAAGGAAAAAGAAGTGGAAAGAAGAAGCAAATTGTTCATAAAGTTATCAAAATTAATCAAAGAAAGGATAAAAACTATTATGCTATGGTGGTTTTCGAAATGTTATGTGAGTAGAAAACGTGCTGTCTTTAGTGGTCCATTTAATTTACACCCAGAAGCTAAGTCATTGACTTCTTCTAATCCTGACTTCCATAATTTTTACAAGGATAGAATGGAAAAATGTTTTGATAAGAATAAAGGCTAGACTGCCTATGATTCTAATGATGGCATGTTGCGCTATAATTCTTTTATTCACGTTATGATATCAAAAAATCCATTTAAATTGTTATTCAACTTGTTTAACTCTAAAATCAACTCCGAACTTAGCCAATTAATTGGGTTGGTTATGGCTTCTTCTAGACTAGTAGAGGTTTTAGGATAGGCAAGCAAGAAATCAGTAAGATACTCAATTCTTGTTCCCACAAGGTCAATTAGGTGAAAGGGGATAGAGATGCTATTCAAATCTTCCCTAGAAAGAGGAAAGTTTGGGCCCTGTACAGGCATTGGTATACTAAAAGAATGCACTGACTTCGGATAACATAATATAGAACTTTGATACGGTGGAAATACTTGGCAACTACGCTGAGAAGGAAGGTATCTCAGTTGATCCATTTGTCAAAATAGTTGGTTTCACATCGAAATTCCATCATCAATAGTACCGTAAATATTTTCAAATTCCAAGGGAAGAGATGTTTCACTATTCTCTTCCAATACCTTTATATTTTCTCACTAGTCAAACCATATGGTTCCACTGGTTGTTGCAAGTTGGATCATCAGGAAGATTTTATTTCCTGCATTTATGTTGAACATAATTTGGTTAGAGCCAGAGCCACTGAATGAAGATGAAACCAAATGGCCTTCTGAGGGCTTTCAAGCTTCTTATTGTAGGTTCAGACTTTAAAATATATTGAATATCATCATATGTTCTCACATTTAGCTGTACAATAACTGAAAATAACTACAATGCAATAAAAGATATTTCCACTGAAAGGAGAAATTAAATGTGAGATATTTTCAAGTTTCTCCTTTTAGTGAAAATATCTTTTATTATATCTAGTTATTTCCATTTATTGTACATGCTAAATGTGAGATCATATGATAATCTTCAATTTATTCTGAGTTTGCCAGACTAAATCCACAAGAAGTTGGAAATCCCTGAGAAAGCCATTTAATTTCATCTTCATTTAGCTGCTCCAGGTACTCAAAAGAGATGTGAAATATCTCTTCCCTTGGAATATGAAAATATTATGGGTACTGCTGATGAAATATTAATGTGAAACCAACTATTTTGACTAGTGATCAACTATGAAGGCTTCACTCTTAGTGCAGTTGCCAAGTATTTCAGCCATACCAAAGTTGTATATTATGTTATCCGGAGTAGCTTATTCTTTTAGGATATCGAACCCTATATAGGGCCCAAAAATTACCTTTTCCGGGGAAGATTTGGATAACATCTCTATCCCCTATTACCCACATGACCTTGTGGTAACAAGAATTAAGCATTTTATTGATTTTTTTCTTCCCTATGCTAAAATCCCTACTGGTCTTGAGGAAGCCACAACCAACCCAATTAATTGAGCCAAGTTTGGAGTTGTGTTTGTAGTTCAACCAGTTCAATCACAATTTAAATGGATTTTTAAATATCATTTATAGCTCAATATGCCATCATCAGAATCATAGGCAACCTATTCTTTATTCATATCAAAATATTTTTCCATTCTATCGCTATCAAAATTATGGAAGTCAGGATTAGGATAAGTCATTGACTTAGCTTCTCGTTCTAAATCAAATAGAGCACTAAATACAAGCCATATTTTTTGCCTTTAGGGAGTAGGATTTTGACTTGCTTAAGGTAGTAGGATTTTAATTTGTTCATCTTCAAACTCTTTTGAGAGACTAAGGTGGGCTTAGGTTGAAATTTTTCAAAAAATAAAGCATTAGAAATTGCCTTTGAGTTCTTGCGAACTCTTTATTTTTGCAGTTTGCTGTTTTTCTTAGCAAAATTCTCTTATAATAGAAAGGTTCAGAATAGAATAAATGCTATTGAGATAGGTTTATTTCTATGTTCTATTGGTAGCTATAAAAATGGTCCTTAATGTAGGAGGGTTGAACTATTTTAGTTCATCATATATATATATATATATGTATGTATATATATACACGTAATTGAAATAGTCCTTAATGTGTACAAATAGTGATCCTTTTGAGCTTAATTCTCCTTTACTGTAGTTTCACTAAGTCCCACTACATCCACCTTATAATCATTATTTAAAAATAGCTTTATCCTTTATGTTTGAAGTGCTGATTCATCCCTCTAACATTCCATCTAGACAATTTCATGGTGGATGAAGATCCATAGGGTCGTCTATAATTGTAGTTACCTTTATGACTAGACTTTAGAAGCTACTAAGGATTGAGAGAGATGATCTTACACGACTTCCAGAGTTACCACTAGTTCTGGAGCTCTTGGTCATTTTTTAGTCGTCTTTTCTACTGGTAATCTGATTGACCTTTCTTATCTTCGGTAGCTTGACCATGGATTTCTTTCCACATAGAAGGCTGAGTTTTCCTCCTTAATGACACCCTCATCAACCTTATTCCAACATTTTGGAAGATCATTACCTATATAGTTGGAGAAGAATTTAGGATGCCAATTATACTAAATTGATTGTTGAAACTCACCATGAAGGGTTAGAATATCAATGCTATCCAGCCACAGTTGAGCTGCATCAACGTCCATCAAGACCCTTGCGTAGGAGATCCTTATCATGTCAGTTGTGAAGATATTAGTATGTATTGTCTTTTTGAGCAGATTAGTGACCTTATTGATCTCCATCCCTCAACCAATATCCCATCGAAAATCCAGGCAATGTACTCCATAAAGGAATTATGATAATGCAATCAGAGTTAATTCATACTTTTGTAGAACAATTGGCTTATTCCGAAAAATGTAAGAACCCTCCTAGAGGATATGCTCACATTCCTCTTCTGCAACAAACTAGAAAATAAAATAACCCTTATCATAGAGCAAGATCTCTAAGGAAAATTTTTTATTTTCGAGAAAGTACAAAAAACATTTCTCTGTGGACTTTATATGTGGAGTATTCCCAATAACAAATCCAACCAATACCGACTTCAATAGCTTGCTAGCTCAGCCAAGCCATCCTTTATGATAATTACACATTTCTCCCTTCCATCTTACTTAGATGTACATAGACAAGTGATTTACATTAATGCACCACTCTGTGTCCACTTTCTCAGGCTGTTTTAGTTCGACTATAGACATCGAAGATGGAGTAGACATGTCCACCCTAGAAAATTGTAACCACCTCATCACAGCTATGATTTCATCATATTGCCTCCATAGGTATCTTCTTGGATTTACTTTTGTGAATCTCTCGGTTCATTAATAGATTGAAACTAAGTTGATATGTAACCCTGCCAATCTCGGGCATAATCCCTGCCAATCACAGGCATAATCAGTGATCTAACTGAACCCACATACTTACAGAAGTTTTGTTACTTTTCCATGGAAGTTTCTTACTTACTACATGTTATTAGCCTGGCTTAAATGCACTGAGACATCAATCCATCGGATACGCATAGGTACTCTACCTATGTTGAAATCTAAAATAGCCCCCATAAGTAAAATTCTTTAAAGGTATCTTATTATAAGTTTTAATGAGATTTCATTGTAAATTGATATTGTTTCGGGGTCAAAACCCTTGGTATTCAAGTCATGATTCATTGGATATTTGAGTAAACTGGGTGGTTTCATTATCAATTTAACTCAAAAGGTGCAATACAAAGAGATTATTCATAAAGGCAATGAAATTCATCAATTAGAATAGTAAATCAAGCAACCCACCATGGTGCCTCAATGCCCTGCATAGTTTGATATAGAAGTACCTTGTAAATCATTTATTTCATGTAATTGGATATCATTTTATAATAAAATAAGTCAACTAACATAAAATAACTCATAATGTATGCATTTGAAGCAAAATTATAAAAGTCAATGTTATTTCACAATTTTAGATTGAGATATTTAATTGAAAATGCTTAGGTTCTATAAGTGAAAGTTACCTATGGATGAAACACATCCATTGAGTTGTACCGAGGAAATTTGAATTTGGCGAAGAAAGTTTGAAACCTTTGCGTGAAAATATTCAATAGATCTTGGAGGGTGAGAATGGAGCTTGGAGGGTGAGAGACCTAGAGAGACTAGAGTGATTTGGAAGTTAGAATGAAACTAGGGTTAGTTGGTATGGGTTTGACAGTTTTAGGTAGGTTTAGGCTTAAAAAGATGAGCTTAGGAGTTAAATAGGTAAGAAATGATGAGAAAAGACCTTTATTAAAAACTAGCCAGAGGGAAACAAAATCTGATATCATACACCCATCTACTACTTGTGGAATGAGTCTCATAAAATCCAAGCCTGGATCTTATGGTTTCTGATTTTGATCTATGATACCCCATTCTACTAATAATAGAATAGAGCATGACCTATACAAGGTTGTCCAATTGAATTTCCAAAAGTTCTTAGACTTGGAATATTGAACCCCCAATCCAGGAAATGCACTCGAGGAGCCTATAGGGTATACAAACAAAGTAATTTTGGGGCCTTTACCTTTTTTATATATGATAATGGCCTTCAACAACCCATATATTAAATTAAGCGTGTTATGGTTATTGCATCTGTAGTGAAGTAGCAATGGTCTACGAAATTTCCTAAAGAGTCCATGGGGCAGACAATGAGGTGATTTTGGGGTTTTTGACTTAATACATTGACCACACATGTACTGCATCATCTCACATAATTTGTTTGTCTATGGTTAACTTGAATTTAGTATGATTTAGCCATTTCATTGTTATCTTTACTATATGTGGTTATGAATATGACTTTTAGTTAGCCTTTATTCATAGTGTTAGCACTACTATGTTCTTTACATTATATAGTTTCTATCTGAGCTCGTTTGATTTATGATGCCAGTTGAGTACCTCGATCATGTTCTTACTCAAACTATATTTCTACATGTTGTTTTGATGTAAGACCTAGTACGAGCCACCCTTGTTGATTTGTGATCTCCATTGTTTCTTATTAGACCTTGGTGATATCCATGCATCTAAAGACTTTCTACTTTCTTTTTTTGTATTGTCTATGCATTTTGTATTTCGATTAAAATTCTATTGTGTATATTTTCCTACTTTTATACTTTAGCCACTATTGCAGTAGTTACACTAGGTTTAGAATTGGTTTTGTATATAGGTTTCTTTTTGATTGGTCACTTTTGGGACTTTATGTATATCTTGTACCATTATATACATATCACTCTATAGCCCTATTCTATGTCTCCATTGTTTCTTTGTCTATATAACTTCATTGTATTTCTATCAACTATCATTTTTGGTTTTTTTTGCTTCCCCATTGGTGCTTTATGATAGACCTCATCATGATTCAATTTTACATTGTGATAGCATGGGATCAGAGCTTTAGGTTCACCATCCTTAATTAGTAGTACAAGAGCAAGTTCCTAGTAAAGACTCTTAGATTGGAAAGATGATGTTTGTATCCCATCTTTGGGAGTCTATTGGGCACTTTAAGGAACATCTCACATTTTTTGTTCCTTATTATGTATTCTAACTCTAGAAAGTCCTAAACTTCATTTTGTTTCATTCTTTAATAGATTGCTAGGATAAGATCATCTACAAGTGGGAGTGAATCTTTACACATACAGATAGAGCCCCAACAAAGGATAAATATACAGGTCAACCTAAAGGCTAAGTCACAACAAAAGTTGCATCACTAGCTCGAAAATAGGAGCAAACACTGCTACTTTAACCCAAAATAGAGCTAGAGTAGGTCCAACATCAACTAAATGATGTGGGCCCAGCCTGGCCTCAGCCGGGTTTTATTGCCACATTAGTTATCCAAGATACACTTGTCTAATCTTAACTTTTATGATGGGTATGTCCTTATCATAGACTTTCCTTAGTACTTTGCCTAGCTCTCACGTTAAACATGAGGCATAAACTTTGGCCCAAAGGCATAAGGTGTTCATGTACAAGGGGTGCAGGTTTTAGCTATGGATTCC
The DNA here is from genome assembly GCA_025642045.1 of Solanum sejunctum. Taxonomy (NCBI): domain Eukaryota; kingdom Viridiplantae; phylum Streptophyta; class Magnoliopsida; order Solanales; family Solanaceae; genus Solanum; species Solanum sejunctum. Next base: position 25,992 of record JAOTQJ010203852.1, read on the forward strand.
ACCTTCATTCCTCTCCACAAAACAAAAGCATCCATGAACCTACCAAAGCCACTAGAAGTTTCATTGATATTGCCATTAAAATCTTTCCAAATTAAAATTTTCTCGGTGTTTGTGTACCTCTTACTACCTAGTCCAAATATTTCAAAGATAGCTTTTTGGCTTCCTTATCTAGGCCACTTGAGGCTCATACGTATTAATGCCATTCAAAATTAAGCCTGCCAATGACTAGCTTAATTGTCATCCTATCATAAATTGTCCTGCCCTCCACTACTCACTCTCTAAGGTCCTTGTCTGCTAGAACACCTACTCTATTTTTATCCCTCTAATCTCTTGATGAGTACCACAAACATAAACCTACCCATATCTCACTCATTGTTTTTTATCCTTTGTCTCCTATATACAAGTTGTATATATTCTCTACTTCTTAAGAATCTTTACTAACTTTGTGGACTTCCCCATCAGCAAACCTATGTTCTATGACCCTCCTCTCGAGTTAGGAGAACTTATAACCCCCTTAACCTTACACCCTTTAACCCCTGACCTCAACCAAAGACAAGAACCAAGTCTACTATCATTGACCAAAGCCATTGGGGAGATGTAAACCAAATAAGATGTAAATGAAATACGAATCTACTAAACTACTAACTCAAGCAGAGAGTCTAGAACCAATTAAAAATACCAAAAATCAAAGAAAAGCAAAAAGTAATAATGGAAGAGAAAAAGCAACATCTCTAGAAACCCTAAAAGAATATGCAATGTATGGCTCTATTGATCAACAAATAGAGATTCACATAGAGCAAAGCACATGAGAGATACAGATATACAATAGTCTACTAATACACTAGATCAACAATTGACAAGAAAGATATATCAAAAAAATTAGATCTAAAAAATATATAGCAATTAAAATAGATCTGAAAATCGAAAACTAAAATCAAACTAGAGCAAATCGGGAAAAAATTTTGGAATACATAACGTTGAACTTGAAGAGGAAATCTTATGTACTTTTCTAGATAAGAATGAATAATTTTGGCCAAATCCATTGCTTATTAGTTGCTGGAATGTGGTGCCTTAATGCTGGATGACAAGCCGATGGTGACCTATGTATAGACAGAAAGAGAAATGATATTGATGATGAAGTCATTGTAGAAGTACGGTGGCAGAAGTGCGGTGGTGCATACAATGGAGAAACCCTAGAAGATCAGTGATAAGAAAGCATAATATTTCCTTTGAATTCATAAAAGGAATTTGAACTGAGATGCAAGAATGGGAACGTGTTGTTGCTCTATATATACACTGGGGCAGAAAAAAACTAACTTTAGATTTTCTCAGTCTAATGAAGGTATAATTGTTGATGCTTGAGATGCAATACTTTATTTTAATAACATGAAAATCTTACTAATCGTGGAGAGTTCCTATGGATAATAAATGAAAGAAATCACACCCCATAAATCAAATTGAGTACTCACATATTTCCTCTTTAACTTAATATATACAATGTGGTAATATATTTTTATATGTGATCCTTTCTTATTCTTTTATCTTTAAGCATTTACACTTTTATCTTTAATCAATTGATTTAATCATTACATATTATAAGTGTGATTAATATGAATTCACATTAAAAAGTATTTTTTATTTCCAAAGTCGAAACCAAAATATATGATATTGAAATTGACAAACTATCTGAAGAGAACATCATTTCCTTAATTTCTTTAAAGAACATGTAATTCCATTAAAAAAACACTTGTTGCATCAAGTATATGTAACAACTCAGCTTAAATAAAAAGTCTCACATCAGCAAAATACATGAGAGATGTTGGTTATATATATAAGCAAACCTTACATACCAGTGACATATTTTAAAGTTGTGCAAGCTAAGCCCAAAGTGGACAATATCACTAGCAGCCTAGGCCACCATTAACGATGGTATCAGAGCTACTACTATGTCAACTATCATGACCCAAAATCTGGGTATGATAGTACTCACCTAACCCACCAACGTGAGTCAGCCCAAAACCCAAGCAACTTAACAAAAGAAACAAACCAAGAAGATAATAGTCTAAATATATCGATAATCAAAAGTTCACTACAACAATCCCAAAGACTGGTGTGTCACATATACAAGCCTCTATGTTTAGAACACTCAAATAAAATACAAAGCATAATCTCTAGTCCTTAAATAGAACCAAAACATAAAAGTGGAATCCTCAAGGCCTGCTGAAGACATAACCAACTACCTCACAAGAAATTCACAAGAAGGACGTCTAGCAGGATGGACCAGGCTCACAAGCTATAAAAATGTACCAAGGATGAGCACCAAACAATGGGGTACTAAGAAAATGGAACTAACCTAAGCTAAAGCAATGAAGAACACAATCAACTCCTTAAATCCCAACCACAATCCACCGAACGACAACCTTGCACTCAGAAAAGTCCTAGCACAGTATAATATATAGATCCAACTAAAATAGATGTACTAATCATCTGACATAGTATCATAATATACATGTATATAAATAAATACAACTCTTACTCAAGATCAGAGACATAATAAGTACACAATCTCATAAATAATATACAACTACACCCTGCACTCTGAAAAGTCCTAGCACAATATAATATACAAATCCTACTAAAATGGATATACCCATCATCTGACATAGCATCAAAATATACATGTATATAAGTAAATACAACTCTTACTCAAGATGAGAGACATAATAAGTACACAATCTCATAAATAATATACAACTACACCAAACAGATATGAGATGAGATGGAGTGGATGTCATGAGATGTATACAATGCAATGCAATATCAAATAATCATGATGCATATTTGTCATAAAATACACATCCCCTGATCAATTATATGCCTAGAACAGACCCATGGAGGTCTCACATAGACCATGTATTTGTGAACACCATCGGCAAATAACTTGGCTAAAGTCACTAGTTCCAAAGGGACATCATACCCATTTGAAAAAGACCTCAGACCTCTGGCATATTACCTCAGCTCAGTTGTTAGATACCTCGACCATTAATCCACTTGTTACCTTACTCACATCTCGGTCGTAGTCATCACAAGTATCAGTGCAAAAATAATAATAAATGTAATATGCATGACCATAAGTATATTATAATATTAACATCAAAATGATCTCACTATCTCAATACCATCCATATCTCAAGATATCATATATCGTCATAAACTAGTCGAAACCATTTTTCTTCGGTTTTTCATCATGAATGGAACATCAAATCATAATATCATCATAACACAACTAATCAATGTAAGAAGTAATGGTTAAGCCTACGATACATTTCTACCACCAAATACTCAATTTCACACACATAGGCGCATACAAGGTTCATTCCTACTTAGCAAAAGATTAGAAGTCCACTTGTCTCAAATAAAATCTCGAAATTAAGAAGAAATTGCCACTTTTCCCCTCTACGATACTCCAAATCACCACAATCTATTCAAATGTAGCATAATAATCACAAAATAAATCTAATGACACTAATATCTATTAATTTGGAGAGGAAAGCTAAGATGGCAAAACATATCCCATGCCGAAAAGCATAGAAAAAACTAAACATTAATGAATGACAAGCTTTTACTCCTAACAAGGAATTCAACAGTGAAAACGATTTCAAAAATGGAGCAAAGATGAGGGAGAAATCAATGATTTAAGTTTGGGAAACACAATCTCAAAAATCCCAAAATTCTCACCATTAAATTCCAAAATTTAGAAGTTAAAAACACAAATTAATCAATGACAATAATTGAAATAGGTTAAAAAATAGTTACGTAATCAATTTGCATTCAAAATCTCAAAAATCCTCTCTTAGAACATAGCCCGAAATGTCAAAAATGGTGATAATGCATTTAAATCGTGTTTTAAAGAATGACACTGTTCAGGCATCAAAAGTGCTCTGCAAATGTGGACCCTTATCTGTGAAAGTAATGACCAAAGAGGGTTAACCATCCATGAACACGGAGGCCTAGCTGCTAGATCTCCGCGAAAGCAGAGTACTGGTGCCAAATGCACCAGAAATAGCAATGCATCAGCAACACTACTCAAACAAAAATAAGAACTAGACCCTCGAAATTTATTCAGAGTCCCGTGAACACAAACTAAATTTAGAAGCCTACCAAAAATGATGATCTAGACTCAATGGAACCATCTGAGTTAGAATTCAGAATGTCTGTGGCCCTGAAACTGAGAATGATCATTTAAACTAGTTTCGGACCTAAAACTCAAAATGTTCATAGAACCTCAAAAAATTACGAGGGAATTTCTATCATTTGTTTCACCACTCAAAACCACTGGAACATATGGAATTCTGAAACAAGCTCCCAAACCCTGAATGTTGACTAAAGTCAAACCTATGATCCAAAATGAATTGAAAATGCAACTTTGAGCCTAAAATCTTTGTTTTAACTCCAAATTCAATTTAACAAGTTCTCTTAGACCAAATTTGGCATTCCATAAGTGATGGAATCGAGTTCCTACCTTCAAAACCCTAAATGACTACAAAACGCAAAATTTCCAACTTTAAGCCTTTTAGTACTCTTTCTTTAGCAAAACTCCATCTTTTTACTATATTTTCATAATTCAACTTTTGGAATCATCAAAAAATGAATCAAGGCAACTTTTGGGAGGAGAGAAATAGTAGTTTGGTAAAAAAAAAACTAGAAATGACCTTCGAGGTTATTACATCATCCACTATTAAAATTATGTTAGTTCGAACATGAGATAAGGAACATACTTGAAGGCTCAAACAACTGAGGGTACAAAACACACATATCTTACTCTATCTGCCATATACCCTTACTCTCGGGCCTGTGGCTCCACTGTACCTTTACTGAGGCGATCTTCTTAGTCCTCAACCTCCTCACCTGCTTGTCCAAAATAGTTACTAGATGCTCTTCATAAGTCAAATCAGGGCTCAACTAAACTGAATCCATAGAAATCACATAAGACTCATTCAGAGTGTAACACCACAACATCGTGGCAAGGCAACTCTTTAAGCCACCTCTCCACTCTATTAAGGATCTCAAAAGGACTAATGAACCTCGGATTGAGCTTGCCTCTCTTCTTGAATCTCATAACACCTATCATATGTGAGACTTTCAACTAAACCATGTCACCAATCATGAACTCCAAAGGTCGAACCCACCTATTAGCATAGCTCTTTTTGCGACTCTGGCTGTCACCAATCTACACTGAATCAATCATACTCGCTCAAGATCATCTCTCAACATATCAAAACCCATACTCACCACTACTACTATGACAAACCAACCTATGGAAAATCTGCATCTCCGAGACAAACCAACCTATGGACGATCTGCATCTCCGGCCATATAAGGCCTCAAAAGGAGCCATCTGAATGCTGGAATGATAATTGTTGTTGTACACAAATTTCGCTAAGGCCAAATGCCGGTCTTATCTAACCTCAAAATGAATAACACAAGCTCAAAGAACATCCTCTAATACTTGTATAGTCCTCTCAGACTACTATCAGTTCGGGATAAAAAGTTTTACTCAAATCAAAATGGGTACCCAAACCATGATGTAAGGCCCTCAATAAGTGCAAAGTAAACAACAGCCCTTAATTCGATATAATAAACATAGGGACCCTATGAAGCCTCACTATCTAATTGATATAAAGCTAGGCGAGTCTCTCAGTTGTATATTTCACTTTGGCCAAAATAAAGTAGGTGGACTTGGTTAGACGATCCACCACTACCAAAATAGAGTTAAAATCCCAACAGTAGCAGGTAATCCAACCACGTAATATATGGTAATATATTACCACTTACGCTCAAAAATTGGCTTCTACTGAAGCTCCCCACTGGGACTCAAGTGCTCACACTTGACCTGTCGACATTTCAAACACCTAGATACAAACTCTGAAATATTTGTCTTTTTACCAAGCCACCAATATCTTTGTTATCCCTGGATGAATGGAATACCTTGCACGATGGCCCTTCTTAAGTATAAATCTAATCAGATCACCCACCTTAGGCACACAGGTATGACTCCCAATCCTCAAGGCACCATCAGACTCAAGTATTGCCCCTCTAGCTTCATCTTTAGTAATTTTATCCTAAATAATGCATAACTTCTAATCCTCAAACCGTTTCTCACAAATCTGGTCTATCAACGATGACGAGCCTCAATAGTAGCAAGAATTCCAATTTACTTTGAAATTTGTAATCTTACTAGCCTATTAGCCAACCTCTGAACATCTCTAGCAAAGGGTCACTCCTCAACCTTGATAGCTGCTAAACTCCTCATATTTGAAACCTTCCTACTCAATGCATCATCCAACACAATGGTCTTCCCAAGGTGATAGAGAATAGTAAAGTCATAATCCTTTGAAAGCCCAGTCCACCTTCTTTATGTCAGATTTAGATCCCGCTAACTAAAGATATACTGTAGAATATAGTCAGTAAAGATCTTACAATGACCTCCACATAGATATTGCTGCCATAACGTCAACATAAACACAACTGCAGCTAACTCCAAATCACTAGTGGGATAGTTCTTCTCATAGGCCTTCTATTGTCTAGAAGTATAAGAAATATCCTTCCCTTTCTGTTTCAACATACCACCTAATCCCACCCTTGAGGCATCACAATCAAAAGTGAAATCAACACCCTTCGCCGGCAATGTCAAAATAGGAGTTATTGTAGTAACAATAACTTGAGCTTTTAGAAGCTCTCTTAACACTCATCGGACCAATGAAATGCCTTATTTTTCTGAGTAAGCTTAGTTAGTGGAGCTACAATAATGGAGAAACCATGAACAAAATGGCAATAATAACCAGCCAATCCCATAAAATTGTGAATGTCTATAGCTGAGTTAGGCCTAGTCCAAGCCCAAACAACCTCAATCTTCATCAGATCAACTCGAATGCCCTCCTTGGACACCACGTTCCCAAACAATGCTACTAAACTCAATTAAAACTCACACTTAGAAAACTTTGCATACAATTTCTCATTCTTGAACCTCTGGAGTACAATCCTCAAATGCCTTACATGGTCCTTATCACTCTTAGAATAGACCAAGATATCATTGATAAACATAATCATGAACGAATCCAGATACGACTAGAACACCTCATTCAATTACTTGAGATTTTTGAAGCTCTCTTCACACTCATCGGGCCAATGAAATGCCATATTTTTCTGAGTAAGCCTAGTCAATGGAGCTACAATAGTGGAGAAACTCTGAACAAAACTGTGATAATAACTAGCCAAGCCCACAAAATAGCAAAGTTTTGTAGCTGAGGTAAGCCTAGTCTAACCCCAAATGACCTCAATCTTCATCGGATGAACTCAAATACTCTCCTTGGATACCATGTGCCTAAATAGTGCTACTGAACTCAACAAAAACTCACACTTGGAGAACTTTTCATACAACTTCTCTTCCCTGAACCTTTGGAGTACAATCCTCAAATGCCTTACATGGTCCTCCTCTGTCTTGGAATAGACCAAGATATCATTGATGAACATAATAATGGAATAGATCCAGATATGGCCAGAACACCTCATTCATCAGCTCCATAAAGGTTGTAGGGTCATTAGTCAATCCAAAAGACATAACCAGAAATTGATTGTGGCCATACCAGATCCAAAATGCTGTCTTTGGCATATCAGATAGCCAAATTCGAAGATGATGATATTTGAACCTCAAGTCAATCTTAGAAAATAGGGTTGCTCTATTGAGTTGATCAAATAAGTCATCTATACTGGGAAGCGAGTACTTGTTCTTTATAGTCACTTTGTTCAACTATTTATAATTAATGTATACCGTCATGGATCTATCCGTTTTCTTGACAAATAGGATTGGGGTGCCTATGGTAAAACACTAGGGCAAATAAAGCCCTTGGTCAATAAATCTTCGAGTTGTGCCTTTAACATCTCCAATTCAGTTGGAGCCATCTGATAAGGAGTGACAGAAATGGGCTTCATGCCCAGCTCAAGGTCAATAGCAAAATCAATGTCCAATCATGAGAGGCTTTAGGTAGATCAGTAGGAAAAATATCTGAAAACTCATAAACTACCGAAATAGACTCCATAGAAGGTGACTCAGCGGCACTATCAGGAATAAAAACCAAATAAGGAAAACATCCTCAATCAATCAATTTTTGATCCCAATATATATCACCTTACTAGGATAAGAAGCCTTGAACCAGCCTACTCAATTCTCAGTCTACCTGGCATGGGTAAGGTGATGGTTTTAGCATAACAATCAAGAATAGCATAATACAAAGACAACCAATCCATACCTAGAATAACATCAAAATGTACCATATCCAATATAATCAAATCTACCCAAGTCTCAAACCTTGTCAAAGTAACAAGACAACTGATACACCCAATCCACTACTAAGGGCTATCCTACTAGGCTCGAAACATGAACAGGCATAGACATGGAATCACAAGGAAACTCAAACCCTATAGAGAAATAAGCATACATATCTGAATAAGCAGATACAGGATCTAAAAGCATAGATGTAGGGGATGGTAAATCAAAATGATACTTATGATCACAATATTGGAGACCTCTTTCTCAGGTTTATCTGGAAAGCATAGTAACAACCATATGGACCTCATCTCTAGGAGCTTCTCCTCTACCACCAGTATGACTACCTATGTTAGTTTGGCCTCTACCTCAACTCCTGGCCTATAGGGCTAAACCTCTAATTGGTGGTGCCAGATCTTGAGCAAGTGCTATAGTGTATGAATTGTAGGGCCTAGAATGAATCTTTTTGGGGCACTAGCAAATCATGTGATCAGGAAATCCACACCCAAAGTAAGATCTAGGGGTGGACCACTATTGTGATTGAGCAGGAGGGATATTGTAACCTCTATAGCCTGTGTGCCTCTATTGAGAATCGGATGAACTCTGCCCTAAACTGAAGAAATCATAGGTACCTCGTCCTTTCTTTTACGCTGGCAAGGTTGTATGAGCCCCACAATGTTGGGAAGAACTACTCCTCTGACCACACCTCTTCCTCATGATGAGGCACCTGTGTATTGTCCTAAAGAATGGACTTTAAATTCTCCAAATTCCTCTCTTTGCATCAACTCCACCTCTTTGGCGGTGCTAATCATTGACTGAAATAAGGCTCCATCTCTAGTTACCCAAAATATTGACTATCGATAGGATAAATCAACCTTCTCATAAACCAACGAACCTTCTCCTCCTCAATCAGAAGTATAGTTGTGGCATGACGGGTCAACTGGCAAAACGTGATCGTATACTCCCAAATAGTCATGGTGTCCTACCTCAAACTCCTAAATCTCAATCAGCTTTCCTCGCGGGGACTCCAAGGAACAAATCCATCATAGGATCCATCAAAAAATGTCTCCCAAGTCTTCTAAGGGGATCCAGCTAGAAGGAATCTTGTATAAGTCCTCTACCACTCCTTGGCTGGCCCATGAAGTTTGAGGGTAAATATATCACTCCATATGTCTCTGGCAGACCTACGCTATTTAGTAACAATCTACATGTAGTCAAGAACTCATGATCATCCTCAATCTTCCCTCCCTGAAATTGAGGTGAGTCCATCTTTTAGAATCTCTCATATCTCCGCTCCTCATTATTAATAAACGCACTAGTTGAATCTCACCAATTGAAGTTGCTAGTAGTTGTTCATCCTAGGATCAGGGGCCTGCTATTGATCTTGAGGCTGCACCCTCACTCGAGTCGATAAAGTATCAAGAGTGTCAGATGGGCTACTTGCCTTAGTCAAAGTCTCCAACACACCTAGGAGTCTAAAAACTGTATCCTGGAGTAGTAATATTGCAACAAGTTCATATGGAACCTGCTACTAGCTAGGCTCCATAGGTTTCTCAAGGGAGATACCCCGCTTAAAGTCTCTCGCCCGTGCAACTCCTCGGCCCCGACCTCTAGCTCATCCTTGGACACGACCCGTACCTCTTTTTGGGGTCTCAATAGCAATATCTCGGGCTGCTCTCCTCACCTATAGCAGTGGTTGCTCTGATCCTCGCTATCTGTCAAAAGGATATAAAGCACTTAGCACTAATAAAAAACCCACACAAAAATTGATTAGAAAAAAATGAAATAGATTTTCCTAACAGTCTTCATAACCTTCAAGGATAATTAACCGATGTCTCTGCATTGATATATAAGACTCTACTAGACTGGGCTTATACACATGTGAGATCAATGAAGTTAGGGATCTGATTCTAAATTATAACGACACAAAATTCTAGTGTGATGGCACTCACCTAACCCACCGAGGTGAGTCAACCTAAAGCCCAAACAACTTAACAAAAGCAACAAAAGCAGAAGATAACTGTCTAAATATATAGATAAGTAGAAGTTAACTAGTATAACTATCCCAAGGACTGGTGTCACATGTATAAGCATATATATATATATATATATATATAATATTTAACTGAAATACAAGGCATATAGTCTAGTTCTCAAACAAAACCAAAACATAAAACTTGAATACTCAAAGCCTGATGAAGACATAAGCAGCTACCTCACAAAAAATCCGGAAGCTCGATCCTACAAGAAGGAAGTCTAGCAAGATGGACCAGGCTCACAAGCTACAAAAATGTATCAAGGGGTGAGCACCAAACAAATAGGTACTCAACAAATGGGACTAACCTAAGCTAAAACAATGAAAACCACAAGTAATGCCTTAAATCCCAACCACAATCTACTGAACTACAACCCTGCACTCAGAGAAGTCCGACCACGATATAATATACAGATCCTAGTAAAATAGATATACCTATCTTTTAACATATTATCACAATGTACATTTATATAAGTAAATACAACTCTTACTCAAGATCAGAGACATAATAAGTACACAATCTAATAAATAATATACAACTACATAAAATAGATATGAAATCAGATGGAGTGGATGTCATGAGATGTATACAATGCAATGCAATATAAAATAATCATGAAGCAGATTTGTCCTTAAATACACATTCGTCGATAAATTATATGCCTCAAATGGAACTCGTGGAGGTCTCACATAGACCATGTATCTGTAAACAGCATCGACAAAGGACTCAGCTAATGCTCACCTGTTCAGAAAATACCTCAGATCCATTTGGAAAAGACCTCAGACCTCTGGCATATTACCTCGGTTCAACTGTTAGAGACCTCGGCCATAAATCCACTTCTTACCTTACTCATATCTTGACCATAGCCATCACAAGTATCAATGCACAAATAACAATAATAGATGAAATGTGCATGATCATAATTATCTCATTATCTCAATACCATCAATATCTCAAAATCTCATATATCGTCACAAACTAGCCAGAAACATTTTTCTTCAGCTTTCATCATGAATGGAACATCAACTCATAAATATCATCATAATATAATTAATCAATGCAGGAAGTAATGGTTAAGCCTACAATAATACATTTCTACTGCCAAATACTCAATTTAACACACATAGGAGCATACAAGGTTCATTCCTACTTAATAAAAGATTAGAAGTCCACTTTTCTCAAATAAAGTCTCGAAATTAAGAAAAAATTGTGGCTTTCCCCCTTTTACGATACTACAAATCAACATAGTCTATTCAAATATGACACCACATTCACAAATCGAACCTAATGACACTAAAATCAATTAATTCAGAGAGACAGGGTAAAATGGTCAAAAAGCTCATACTGAAAAGCGTAGCCAATAACTAAAATTAATGGATGAAAAGCTTCTACTTGTAACAGGGAGTTCAAGGGCGAAAAGAATTACAAAAATAACACTAAGATAAGGGGAAAATCAATGATTTAAGTTTAGGAAACTCAATCTCGAAAATCCCCAACTCCTAACATTAAATCCCCAAATTTAGAAGTTCAAAACACAAATTCATCAACAAAAGTAGTTGAAATAAGTTAGAGAATAGTTACCCAATCAATTTTCCTTGAAAAGCTCAAAAACCTCCCTTAGAACGAAGCTTAAAATGTAAAAAATGGTGAAAATGAGTTAAAATTGTGTTTTAAAGAAAAGACACTGTTCAAGCATCAAAGGTGTTCTGCGAACACAGACCATTATCTATGAATGCAAAGACCAAAAAAGGGTTAGCCCTCCATGAACGCGGAGGCCCGGCGGCTAGATCTCCGCAAAAGCAGAGTACTGGTGCTAGATGCACCTGAAACAGTAATGTACGAGCAATACAACTCAAACAAAAACAAGAACTATACCCTCAAAAATTCATTCAAAACCCTGTGAGGACAAACAAAATTTATAATCCTACTAAGAACGACGATCCAGACTACATGGAACCATCGAAATTCGAATACAAAATCTTTGTGGCCCTAAACTTGAGAAGAATGTCGTTTAATCTAGCTTTGAACCTAAAAGCTCAAAAAATTCACAAAACCTCTAAAAATTACAAGGGAATTTCTAGTGTTAGTTTCACCACCTGTAACCACTAGAACTAATGGAATTTTGATGCAAGCTCCCGAACCCCGAAATATTGACCAAAATTAAACCTATGATCCAAAATGAATTGAAAATACAACTTTGGGCCTAAAATCTCTTTTTAACTCTAAATTTAGCTCGGCAAGTTCTCCTAGACCAAATTCGGCGTTCCAAAATTGATGGAATTGATGAAATCGAGTTTCGACCCTCAAAATCCAAAATGACTACAAAACTTAAAATTTCCAACTTTAAGCCTTTTAAAACTCTTTCTTTAACAAAATTCTAACTTTCTAATGTATTTTCATAATTTGACTTTTGGAATCATCCAAAAATGAATCAAGGAAACTTTTGGGAGGGGAAAAAAATTAGTAATTTGGTCAAAATACTAGAAATGACCTTTGAGGTCATTACATCATCCACTATTGAAAACAATGTTCGTTCGAACATGAGATAAGTAAAATACTTGAAGGCTCAAACAACTGAGAGTACCAAGTACATATATCTAACTCTATCTCCTATGTAGCCTTACTCTTGCGCCTGTGGCTCTACTGGACCTTTACTGAAGCAATCTCCTTAGTCCTTAACCTCCTCAGCTGCTTGTCCAAAATAACTACTATCTGCTCTTCATAAGTCAAATCAAGGCTCAACTTGACTGAATCCATAGAAATCACATGGGACTCATTCAGAATATAACACCACAACATCAAAACATTAAATACAAGATGGACTAAAATAGGTTGGGTGGCAAGGCAAGTCTTTAAGCCACCTCTCCCACTCAATCAAGGATCTCAAAAGGACCAATAAACCTCAAACTGAGCTTGCCTCTCTTCCTGAATCTCATATTACCCTTATGAGGCTTTCAACCGAACCATGTCACTAACCATGAACTTTAAAGATCAAATCCAGCTATCAGTATAGCTTTTTTAGCGACGCTGGGTTGTTACCAATCTACTCTGAATCAATTGTACTCACTCAAGATCATCTCACAACATATCATCACCCATACTCACCATCACTACTATGTCAAAACAACCTATGGCGATCTACATCTCCGGCCATACAAAGCCACAAAAGGAGTTATCTAAATACTGGAATGATAACTGTCGTTGTACGCAAACTTTCCTAAGGCCAAATGTTGGTCCCATCTAGCTACAAAATCAGTAACATAGGCTCGAAGAATATTCTCTAATGCCTGCATAGTCCTCTCAGACTGGCCATCAGTCTGCGGTAAAATGGTGGACTCAAATCCAAATGGGTACCCAAACCATGATGTAAGGCCTTCCAAAAGTGCAAAGTAAACAACAAGCCTTGATCCTATATAATAGACATAGGGACCTCGTGAAGCCTTACTATCTAACTTATATAAAGTTGGGCTAGTCTCTCAGCTGTATATTTTATTTTGATGGAAAGAAAATAGGCAGTGCTGGTCAAATGATCCACCACTACCAAAATAGAGTCAAAAACCCCGCAGTAGGAGGTAAGCCAACCATGAAATATATGGCAATACATTCCTACTTTTGCTCGGGAATGGCATCTGTTAAAGCTCCCCACTAGGACTCAAGTGCTCATACTTGACATGTTGACATGTCAAGCACCTAGATACAAACTCTGAAATATGTCTCTTTATACCAAGCTACCAGTAATGCTGACTCAGATCATCATCTTTACTGCCCCTGGTTGAATGGAATATATTGCACAATGGGTCTCCTTAACTATCAATCTTATCAGATCACCCACCTTAGGCACACAAGTAAGAATCAAATCCTCAAGACACGATCAAAATTAAGTATTGCCTCTCTAGCTTCACCTTCAGTCACTTTATCCTGAATAATATATAACTCTTCATCCTCAAACTGTCTCTCACAAATCTGATTCATCAAGGATGAGTGGGCCTCAATAGTAGCAAACGCTTCATTCTACTCTGAAAACTGTAATCTCACTAACCCATTAGCCAACCTCTGAATATCTCTTGCCAATAGTCACTCCTCAACCAAGATAGTAGCTAAACTCCCTTTGCTGGAAACCTTCCTACTTAATCCATCATCCACCATATTGGCCTTCCCGAGGTGATAGAGAATAGTCAAGTCATAATCCTTCGAAAGTTCAATCCACCTTGTTTGTCTGAGATTTAGATCGCGCTGATTGAAGATATATTGTAGAATGCAATAGTCAGTGAAGATCTCACAGTGACCTCACAAACATAGTGACGCATTAACTTTATCACAAACACGACCGCAACTAACTCTAAATCACGAGTAGGAAAGGTTTTCTCATAGGCCTTCTACTGTCCAGAAGCATAAGCAATATCCTTCCTTTCTGCTTCAAGAAACCACCTAATCCCACCCCCAAGGCATCACAATAAAAAGTGAAATCAACACCCTTCTCCGGTAATGTTAGAATAAGCTTTGTTGTAGTCACAATAACTTGAGCTTTTAGAAGCTCTCTTCACACTCATCGGACTAATAAAATGCCATATTTTTCTGAGTAAGCCTAGTTATTGAAGCTACATAACAGAGAAACCCTGCAACAAATGGCGATAATAACTGGCCAAGCCCACAATATTATGAATTTCTATAGTTGAGGTAGGTCTAGTCTAGCACTGAACTACCTAAATCTTCATCAAATCAACTTGAATATCCTCCTCGAACACCATCTGCCCAAAAAATGCTACCAAACTCAACCAAAACTCATACTTGGAAAACTTTGTATATAGTTTCTCTTCCCTGAACCTCTAGAGTACAATCCTCAAATGCCTCACATGGTCCTCCTAAGTCTTGGAATTGACTAAGATATCATTGATGGACATAATCATGAACGAATCCAGATATAGCTAAAACACCTCATTCAACAACTTGAGATTTTAGGAGCTCTTGTAGCACTTATCGGACCAATTAAATGCCATATTTTTCTAAGTAAACCTAGTCAGTGGAGCTATAATAGTGGAGAAATGCTAAACAAAACAGTGATAATGACCAGCCAAGCCAATAAAACTGTGAATCATTGTAGTTGAGGAAGGCCTAGTCCAACCTCAAACGGCCTCAATCTTCATCGGATCAACTCAAAATACCCTTCTTGGATACCTCATTCCTAAAGAATGCTAGCAAACTCGACGAAAACTCACATTTGGAGAACTTTGCATACAACTTCTCCTCCTAGAGCCTATGGAGTACAATCCTCAAATGCCTCTAAAGGTCCTCCTTATTCTTGGAATAGACCAAAGATATCATTGATGAAGACAATCATGAAAAAATATAGATACGACCTACACACCTAATTCATTAGCTCTATGAATGTTGCATGGGCATTAGTCAATCCCAAAGACATAACCAGAAATTCATAGTGGCCATACTTAGTCTGAAATACTGTCTTGGGTATATCATATAGACGAATCTGAAGATAATGATATCCAAACCTCAAAGTCAATCTTAGAAAACAGGGTTTCTACATTGAGCTGATCAAATAAGTCATCTATAATGGGAAGGGGGTACTTGTTCTTCACAGTCACTTTGTTCAACTATTTATAATCAATACATACCCTCGTGGATCCATCATTCTTCTATACAAACAGGACAGTGGCAACCCATGGTAAAATATTAGGGTGAATAAAGCCCTTGCTCAAGAAATCCTGTAGCTACTATTTTAACTCCTTTAATTTAGTTGGACCTATCCGATAAAGAGTGATAGAAATGGGCTTCATGCCCAGCTCAAGGTTAATGGCAAAATTAATGTCCCAATCAGTAGATACTTTGGGTAGATTAGTAGGAAATATATCCGAAACTCATAAACTACTGGAATAGACTCCATAGAAGGTAACTTAGTAGCACTATCATGAATAGAAAAAATAAGATAATCACCCTCAATCAATCAACTTTTGATCCCAAATATAAGATATCACCTTACTAGGATATAAAGCCTTCGAACTAGCCCATTCAATCCTCGATCTACCTAGCATGGATGAGATGATGATCTTAGCAATAACAATCAAGAATAGCATGATATGGACATAGCCAATCCAGATGTATAATAACATCAAAATGTACCATATCAAATAGAATCAAATCTACCTAAGTCTCCACCCTTGCCAAAGTAGTAAGACTGGATTGATACACCTAATCTACTACTAAAAGCTCTCCTGATTAACAGGCACAGACAAATAATAACAAGGAAACTCAAACCCTACGTAGAAATATGTAGACACATTTGAATAGGTAGATACAAGATCAACTAACATAGATGCAGGGCAATAGAAAATCAAAATGATACCTATGATCGTAGCATGGTGGCCTTCCTCAAGTCGACCTGGAAAGGCATAGCAACAAACATATCAGCCTCCACTTGTAGAAACTGATCCTCGACCACCTGAAGGTGTGAAAGTATTACCTTCTCCCCTACACCAGTATGTATACCTCTATTAGTTTGACCTCTACCTCGATCCCTGGCCTATGGGGCTAAACCTCTAACTAGTGGTGCTAGATATCAGATAGGTGCTATGAAGTATGAACGGTAGGGCATAGAGTAAATTTTTCTAGGGTACTGGCAAATCATGTGATCAAAAGATCCACACTCAAAGCGAGATCTAGGGTGGACCACTGCTGTGAAAAATCAAAAAGGATGTTGTAACCTTTACAACCTATGGGCCTTTGCTGAGAACCGGATGAATTATGCATAAACTGAAGAGGTCATAGGGACCTTATCCTCACTCTGATGCTAGCAAGGATGTATGAGCCCCACAATATTGGAAAGAACTACCTCCTTTGACTATATCTTTGCCCTATGATAATGCATATGTACATGCATACTTTCCTAAGAATAGATACTTTAGAGTCTCCAAATTCCTCTCGTTACATCAACACCGCCTCCTTGGTAGTGTTAACCACTAACTGAAATGAGACTCTATCTCTAGCTACACAAAATATCAACTATCTGATTGGATAAATCAACCTTCTCATAAATCAACAAACCTTCTCCTCCTCAGTCAAAAGTATAATTGAGGCATGATGGGCCAACTGGCAAAACTTGATTTCATACACCCAAACATTCATGGTGCCTTGCCTTAAACTCTCAAACCTTAATTGGTTTTCCTCGCGGAGACTCCAAGGAACAAATCAAATTATAGAATGCATAAAAAAATATCTCCCTAGTCTTCTGAGGAGATCCAGCTAGAATGAATCTTGTATAAGTTCTCCACCACTCCCTGGCTATCCCACGGATCTGGAAGGTGACATATCTCACTCTGTCTCTTTCAATCCCATGATGTTTAATAACACTCTACATATAGCCTGGAACTCATGAGCATCCTCAATCTTCCCACCTTGAAACTAAGGTGGGTCCATCTTTTGGAATCTCTGATATCTTTGCTACTCATTATCAATAAAGACAATAACTAGTGGAATGTCATCAATCATAGCTGTTAGTAGTTGCTCATTCTGAACCTGAGCCTCGGGGCCTGTTTCTGATTCTGAGGCTACAGCCTCACCATAGTTTGTGAAGTATCGATAGTTGCAGCTATGCTACTTGCCTTTCAAAGTCTTCGACACACCTAGGACTCTCAAAACTGTATCTTGGAGTAGTGGTGTTGCAACAAGCTCATGTGGAACCTGCTACAATATAAGCTCCATTGCTAGCTCAAGGGAGATACCCAACTCATAGTCCCTCGCCGGTGCAACTCCTCGACCCAGACCTCTAGATCATTCTCGGGAATGACCCCTACCTCCTATTTGGGGTTTGAATAACAATATCTAGGGATGCCTCTCCTCAACCTGTAGCAGCAGTAGCTCTGGTCTTGGCCATCTGTTAAAAGTACTTATGAACACTTAGAAGTTATAAAAAAACCAACGCACGAATTGATTAGAGTAAAATGAAAAAAAGTTTCATCACAGTCTTCCTAGCCTCTCAAGGATAAGTAGCAGACATCTCCATACTAATCATTAAGACTCCACTAGACGGGGCTTGTATTCATGTGAGACCAATGAACCTGGGGCTTTGATACTAAATTGTCACAAGACCAAATTCTAGTGTGATCATACTCATCTAACCCACTAAGGTGAGTCAACCCAAAACCCTAGTAACTTAACAAAGGTAGCAAAAGAGGAAGATAACTGTCAAAATATATAGATAGTGGAAGTTAACCACTACAACTATCCCAAGGACTAGTGTCGCATGTTCAAGCCTCCATGTATAAAATACTCAAACAAAATACAAGGCATAATGTTTAGTTCTCAAATAGAACCAAAACACAAAAGTAGAATTCTCAAGGCCTGATTAAGACATAAGCAACTACCTCACAAGAAAATCGAAAGCTTGATCCCACAAGAAGGAAGTCTAGCAAGATGGACCTCACAAGCTACAATAATGTGTCAATGGGTGAGAACTAAACAACGGGGTACTCAACAAATGGAACTAATCTAAGCTAAACCAATGAGGAACACAAGTAACTCCACAAATTCCAACCATAATCCACCGAACTAGAACCCTTCTCTCAGAAAAGTCCCAGCACAATATAGTATACAGATCCTAGTAAAATATATATACCCATCATCTGACAAAGCATCACAAGATACATTTATATAAGTAAAGACAACTCTTACTCAAGATCAAAGACATAATAAGTACAAAATCTTATAAATAATATACAACTACACAAAACAGATAAAAGTTAGATAGAGTGGATGTCATGAGATGTATACAGTGCAATGCAATGTAAAATAGTTGCAATGCATATTTGTCCTAAAGTACACATTCGCTGATCAATTATATGCCTCAAACGAAACCTATAGGGGCCTCACATAGCCTATGTATCTATGAACACCACTGGTAAAGAACTCAACTAATCCTCACCCATTTGGAAAAGACCTCAGACCTATTTTGAAAAGACCTCAGACCTATTTTGAAAAGACCTCAAACCTCTGGCATATTACCTTGGCTCGACCATTAGAGACCTCGACCAAAACATCCACTTGTTACCTTACTCACATATCGGCCATAACCATCACAAGCATCAATGCATAAATAATAATAATAGATGCAATGTGCATGATCTTAATTATATCATAACATTAACATGAAAACGATCTCATTATCTCAATGCCATTAATATATCAAAATGTCATATATTGTCACAAACTAGCCGGAACCATTTTCCTTCGGCTTTTCATCATGAATAGAACATCAACTCATAAGTATCATCATAACACAATTAATAAACGCAAGAAGTAGTGGTGAAGCCTACAACGATACATTTCTACCGCCAAATACTGAATTTCACACACCTAAGAGCATGTAAGGTTCATTCCTACTTAACTAAAGACTAGAAGTTCACTTGTCTCAAATAAAGTCTCAAAATTAAGAAGAAATCGCTTCTTTTCCCCTTCTACGATGCTCTAAATCACCATAATCTATTAAAATATGGCACCACAATTAAAAATGAATGTAATGACACTAAAAGTAATTAATTTGGAAGAAAGAGTAAAATGGTCAAAAATCCCATGCTAAAAAAAGTAGCCAAAAAACTAAAAATTAATGGATGAAAAGCTTCTACTCATAATAAGGAATTCAACAGTGAAAACGATTTTAAAAATGGAATTTAGATGAGGGAGAAATCAATGATGAAAGTTTGGGAAACACATGCTCGAAAATCCCCAAATCCCACAATTAAATCCCTAAATTTAGAAGTTAAAAACACAAATCAATCAATGAAAATTGTTGAAATAGGTTATAAAATATTTACCCAATCAATTTGCCTTTAAAACCTCAAAAAAATCCTCTCTTATAACGAAGCGTGAAATGTAAAAAATGGTGAAAATAAGTTAAATCGTGTTTTAAAGAAAGACACTGTTCAGGTATCAAAAGTGTTCTACAAACACGGACCCTTATCTATGAGTACAAAGACCAAGGATGGTTAACTATCCATAAACGCAGAGGCTTGGCTGCTAGATCTCTGCAAAAGCGGAGTACTAGTGCCTAGTGCACTAGAAACAGCAATGCACCAGCAACACAACTCAAACAAAAATAAGAAGTGGACTCTCAAAAATTCATTCACAATATACATGTATAAAAGTAAATCCAACTCTTACCCAAGATCAGAGACATAATAAGTGTAAAATCTCATAAATAATATACAACTACACCAAACAAATATGAGATAAGATGGAGTGGATGTCATGACATGTATACAATGCAATGCAATGTTAAATAGTCATGATGTATGTTTGTCCTAGAATACACATCCGCTGATCATACATATGCTTCAAATGGAGCCCATGGGGGTCTCTTATAAACCATATATTCATAAACACCACCGACAAAGACCTCGACTAATGTTCACCCATCTGGAAAGACCTTGAACTTGTCCAGAAAAGACCTCTAACCACCGGCATATTACCTTAGCACGACTTGTAGAGACCTCGACCAACAATTCACTTGTTACCTTACTCACATCTCAGTCGTAGCCATCACAAGTATCAATGCTCAAACAATAATAGATACAATGTGCATGATCATAATAATATCATAATGTCGACATAAAAATAATCTCATTATCTCAATACCATCAATATCTCAAAATATCATATATCGTCACAAACTAGCTAGAACTATTTTTCTTTGGCTTTTCATCATGAATGAAACATCAACTCATAAATATCATCATAGCACAAGTAATGAATGTAAGAAGTAACGATCAAGCCTACAACGATACATTTCTACCCCCAAATACTCAATTTCACACACATAGGAGTATATAAGGTTCATTCGTACATAAAAAAGGTTAGAAGTCCATTTTCCTCAAATAAAATCTCAAAATCAAGAAGAAATTCACCGCTTTTCCCCTTCTACACATACTCCAAATCACCACAATCTATTCAGATATAGCTCCATAATCACAAAATAAATCTAATGACGCTAGAATAAATTAATTCAAAGAGAAAGGATAAAATTATCAAAAATCCAATGTCGAAAAGTGTAGCCAAAAACTGAAAGTTCCTAGATACAAAGATTATACTCGTAACAAGGAATTCAACAGTGAAAATAATTTAAAAAATGGAGCTAAGATGAGGGAGAAATTAATTATTTAAGTTTAGAAAACTCAATTCAGAAAGTCCCCAAATTGCACCACTAAATCCCCAAATTTAGAAGTTAAAAATAAAAATTAATCAATGGAAATAGTTGAAATAAGTTAGAAAATAGTTACCCAATCAATTTACCTTCAAAACCTCAGAAATCCTCTCTTAGAACGAAGCTTGAAATGTAAAAAAAGTGAAAATGTGTTAAAATCATGTTTTAAAGAAAGACACCATTCAGGCATCAAAAGTTCTCTGCAAAAGTGAAGACCAAAGAGGGTTAACCCTCTACAAAAACTGCAGTTACCCCACAAATGTAGTGATCTGGCTACTGGATCTCAGTGAATGCTGGACATGAGGCGCAAACGCAAAGTACTGGTGCCAGATTCACTAGCAATAGCAATACACCAGCAACATAGCTCAAACAAAAACAAGAATTGACCCTTGAAAATTCGTTTGGAACCCCATGACAACAAAATGAACATAGAACCCTACTAGAAACAGCGATCCGAAGTCAATGGAACTATTAGAATTTGACCTTATACTGTTAGTCTTGATAAAATTATTATGATATATGTAATTTTATTTATTATTTTAATCATTTAAAAGGTAAAATATTTTGTGAGTCAATATATTTTTAATAGATTGGGTAATGGCAAATCACATTAGTGAAGTGGTAATAAGTTGATAGAATATTGTCTTGGACTTGAGATAGAAGGCACCTCTTTATTATTGCTTATAAAATTTCACTTAGAAACCCTGTAGGTGGATTTTATATCCGTCTTGTGAAATAATATAACAATTAATGATTAAGTTCGTTAATAAATTATTTTTTAAAATACTTGATTATTTGATTGATGTAGATTATTCTAACATTGGGAGTTAAACAAGATGTAATGGTGGATGTTAGGAATTAGTGTGAAGGCAAGAAGCAAATGTAAATAATAAAGAAACAAATCTAGAACCAAACACACTGATTTTAACGTGGAAAACCCAAATCAGGAAAAACCACAGGCAACGACGAACCAATTTCACTGTGTAAAAGGTTGAGTACAACCAGCCCTCAAGACTTCTAAAGAAATAACGAGGACAAGAATAAAGAAAACCTCTAGACGAAAAACTCTCTGTTCACTTTCTTATGCCTTAGAAAAACATACATATCTATATATTGTAAAAAGGATACTACCCAATAAAAATGCTACACTTGGTTACTTGTTAACTGCACATTATCCCATGATCTACCAACTTGCTTGATTCATGAAACTGCCAAAAACCAATAGAAAATTTGTTGATAAAAGGAAAATTAAGCAGAGAGGTGAGAAATTTGAGGCAACTCTAATAAACTCCACCTTGACTCAAATTTAATAGATGCTCGTCATTACCATAAAAGACCGAAAGGGAAATCAAGTGTTGCAAACACCAGCTAAGTTAAAAAAATATTTGAACTTAGAAATAGGAAGTAGCTTAGTAAACATATCCACAGGATTCTCTAAAGTGTGAACTTTCTTAACTACGATCTCGCCCGCAGTCATTGTATCTATGATATAATGATATTTTGCACTAATATGCTTAGTCTTGGAATGATATGCATCGTTCTTTGTCAGATGTATGCACTCTGACTATCTGAAACTATGGTGGACAGAGCAGCAATAGACTACAAAGATGCTTTTCTACTGATACAACCAGAACATAAATTGAACATGTATCCATATAGAGATCTATACCTATCAAGATTGCCAATATGATAAGAATCAACAAACCTAACAACATCATTAGATGTCACTTTGTTCTTGTCAAAACCCAAGCCAAGATTTGTTGTACCTTTCAAGCATCGAAAAATCCGCTTCACCACATCCCAATGATACTTACCAGGATTGTGCATATACCGAGTCACCATACTCACTACATATGCACGATCAGGTAGAGTGCAAACCTTGGCATATATAAGACTGCCAACTATACTAGAGTAGGGAGTGTTAGCCATCAGTGCAATCTCTTCAACTATTCTCGAACAGAATTTAGAAGATATCTTGAAGTGAGCTGCCAAAGGAGTTGAGACAGGCTTGCTCCTACACATATTGAACTTGTCAAGGATCTTTTCAATGTATTTTTTTCGAAGACAAGTATAGCTTTCTAGCTTGTCATTCTCTATGAATATCCGTTCCAAGAATCTTCTTTGCTGCACCAAGGTTCTTCATTTCAAACTCATTACTAAGTTAAGACTTTAACTTATTAATCAAAGAAATGTCTTTTGAAGCAATAAACATGTCATCCACATATAGTAACAAGTAAATAAAGGTACCATTTGAAGACTAGTGAAAGTACACAAAATTGTCATATTAACTTTGGTTGTAACCTTAACTAACCATAAAAGTGTCAAATCATTTGTACCACTACCGAGGTGCTTCTTTAAATCTATACATGGACCTTTACAATCAAAACACACTGTTCATTGTTAGTAACAACGAAGCCTTCAGGTTGCTTCATATAAATTTCTTCCTTAAATTCTCTATGTAGAGAAGCAGTTTTAACATCTAACTGCTCCAATTCGAAATCAGATAGTGCAACAAAAGTAAGAAGCACTCTAATGGAAGAATGATGAAAAACTGGAGAGAAAATTTCATTAAACGCAGTACCTTCCCTTTGATCAAATCCTCGAACAAATAAACGAGCTTTCCATTTTACATCTTCAAGCCCAGGAATTCCATATTTTCGTTTGTATATCCATTTGCAATTTAATGCATGACGAACTGTAGGAAGCTCACTTAAATCTCATGTCTTATTCTTATGAAAACTTTCAATTTCTTATTGCATTACTATCAACCACTGGGATGAATTAGAATAAGTGATTGCCTAAGAATGTGAAGCAGATTCAATTTCTTGGGAAATCTCTTGTGCAACTGTTAGTGCATAGATAATCAGGCCATCATTATACCATATCTATTGGGTTTTCTAATAACTATCCTTGGTCTATTCTGAGCAATAGAAAAATTATCAATAGAATATGACTCAAAGAACTGGTAGGTACTAGAATCTTGTTCATTAACATGAACATAATATTGTGATACTCAAGAGGGGGGTGAATTGAAAACTTAAGGATAGTTGACTGCATTTGCGACTTAGTTGACTAATCCTGAATCAAAAGTAGATTAGTGAAGTCAAGAACACATCAATGTATAATGGTTTGGATCACCAATTTAGTGCCTAGTCCAGTCCCTTGGGGTCAGTAGGGGTCCTTTTATGGTTTGAAATGAAAGGATGGTTACAATCTCTATCGTTTTTCTTACAGTCTAATATGTTGATTAGAATAAATTTTCAACTCCTCTCAAGAAAGCCTAGTATAGAAAACTTCACATTTTTCTCTCTTCCTTTACAATTGTTCACTCAAGGTTATAATTCTTTGTAGAGTAGAATAATAGAGTTTTGAGCCTACATTTTTTTGCTCAAAAGTACAAACTCTAAAACTAAGAAAGAGGACTAATGTAAAAGGCTTTTTATGGACTAGCCATTGGAGGTATTAGTGACCCAAGGGAGTTCTTCATATTAAGGATTAAGGGGGATCCTTGATTAGGAATACATTCAGTTGTAATTGGATGTCTTTACTTCTGTGAATCTTTATTCTGGCATGACTTGATCTTCTTTCCTTTAGTAGCAATCATCCAGAGTTTCCATCTTTCCATGATCTTCTCTCAATCAATTCTACGGATGGATCTTTGACTAGTTCTCTTTCCTTTGTAATAATTCATCAATTAGACAGTGATTAGAGTACTGCTCTTTTCTCAGCCATTCTATGAGATCTTCTATCTTTTTTCCTTCTTGGTTTTCCTGCAATCAGATTCATCAAAACTTATCAGAGACTAGGAATCTCCCCTTTTTTGATAATGACAAAGGTTTTTGCTATATGGGAACTTTATTGTTTAGTTAGTTGACTTTCTGATTTCATCAGTTAGCTCCCCCTGTATAGGTGACCTTTGATTTGCAAGATGCAATGGTGTTTTACTCCCTATCTATGTTATTATCTAGAGATACAAAGCACAGAGCAGTAGTAGTAGAGTAGGGAATGTATATGCAGACATTAAATGCAACATACAATGCATAGACAAATAAAGCAAAGATAACAATATAGCGAAAAAATGGTGCATAAAGTCTTTCCCTTTGGCAATATCAAAAAAGGAAAGAAAGGTCAGATAATAAGGGAAGAGAGAGAGCACAACATAGGGGGATAGTAGCCCCAATAGTTATAGATCCCTAAAAAACATTATCTGAAAGAAAAACAACAGAGGCCTAGTTATGTCTGCGAAAGTATTTCATGGTATTGATCACTTTATGGCAAAAATTATCATAGGACTTCTCCATATTCTGGGAGAAGTAGGAATAAACAGTCTGAATCGAGACAATAAGTTCATTATTAAATGAGTTCACTCCCATGCTGAAGGATTCAACTTGTCGGATGAGCTTATTGATAGAAAAAATCCCCTTAGTCTTGAGATGATCCACTTTCATGCATAGTTAGCCCAAATTAATGGTGGAATCTTGGCTTAGTTGAAGAATTTTTTCTAGAATCTCCTGCATGTCCTACACAGAAGAAGTTAGAGAAGAGAGGTAACCCTTGATTTCATCTACCTCTTTGGTGACAAGGGAAACAGAGTCAGCAAGGATCTGAGTCGACTTAGGAGCATTAGTCTTCCCCTTGAGAGAGTCTTTCTTATGCCAATGACCATCAACTAGAGTGTAGTCCATGCTTGCGAAGGTGTGTGAATCATAGGTGGCAGAAGTTCAGTGACTTTGAACCCAGAGAAATCCATTTGGGATTCACTGAGAATTCGAGAGATGAATAGACTATACAGAAGGCTTGTAGTTGGATTGAAGTCCTCTGTGCTCTCAAGCATGTACTCTTTGATCCAGTCGGCCTAGTTAATATGATACATTTTTAGGAGACAGTAGAACATAAACATGTCCCTGTTGGATATGTTGGTCAGAGATCCTTCCCGGGGAACCAACATCATAGCGATGATGTGGGAAAGAATCCAGTGTTCAAAATAGAGTGATAAGGGCTTGAATTCTAAGGCATCAAACTTGTCTTCTGAGATGAAGGCTCTGACCTCCTCCAGAGATACTTCGAAGTCATCAGGCCAAATGTCGTTTATGTATGGTATATTGCCAGAGAACTCACAACCAATATATGTCTTTGAAAAGTTGATTGTTCATGACAATGTGCACCCCTAGAACAATGTGCATCGCAGGTCGGCATAGAACATACGAACAATATCCTCATAGATTTCCACACTACAAAGATGAAGAAGGAGAGAGAGAGATCTTCTGAGCCCGCAGAAAGGTGCTCACTTTGTAGTGGGAGTCATCAAATTATTCTAAGTTGACTACGCGACCAGGGAAAATAGGCCACTTTTTGAGAAATTCAATTTTGCTTTAGCGGAGGCTTCCCAAAATTTGTCAACCTCGTCATTGGTCAGAGGGTCGAAAGGGATGGGTTGATGTTTCTTAGGGTTCTTGCGCTTGATAGATTGTTTTTTATGGGAAGAGGAGGGGCGAGGAGGGGAAGTTTACTCAGAGGAGTCCGAGGAGATGAAGTCTAGCTCTATAAAAGAGCTATTTTTAGTGGTTTTTTGTAGAGGCATTGAGCGAGTTTCGGTCATTGTGAGGGAAGGGAGAAAAGTGATGAAAGAATAAGTTAAAGTGTGGGGAGAGAGGTGGAGGCATAGAGCCTTTAGGAGAAGGGAGGAAGACTAGGGGGTGAGACAATGGGACAGGGTGGAGGAACGGAGGGGTTTAAGCTAATGAAGGGGCATAAGTAATGATGAGTAATAAGTGAAGGGAAGAGAGGGAATCAGAAAAAGGAAGGAGACATGTGGAAAGGGAGAGAAGATTTTGTGGACCAAAAACAGGTACTTAAAAGACATTTAAAACATAAAATAAATAATTAAAAAGCAATCTATGTTGAAGTCAAACAAGGAAAGAAAATAAAAAATTGCTTGAAAAAATTAGTAAGGAAATGGAATAATATTCAATTTTCCTTGCAGATATGAAAATCTTTCTTCGTGTAAAGGCTTGGTAAAAATATCTGCAAGTTGATTTTGGTGCTCACGAAATCTAGATAAAAATCACCTTTTTCATGAATAAAATGATGCTTAATATCAATATGCTTAGCTCTAGAATTATGCACAGTGTCTTTAGATAAATTTATGGCACTGGTATTGTCACAAAAAAATGGAACCTATTTTAAAAAGATATTGAAATCTTCAAATAAATACATAATCCATAGTAGTTGAGTGCCACAACTTTCAATGTCTATGTATTTTGATTCAGTGGTCGATGATGCAACTGATGTCTGTTTTTTACTTTGCCAAGAGATAAGAGATTCTCCTAGTAGTTGGCATGATTCACTAATACATTTTCTGTCTAGTTAATCTCCTACAAAGTCTGCATCTGTGTATCTAGTTACAGAGAAAATAGTACAGTTAGGATACCATAGGCCTAAGTTTGTTGTTCCAATCAAATAGCAAATAATTCTTTTGACGGTAGTCAGATGGGACTCTTTGGGAATCAATTGGAACCTTGCTCATTTGCAAACTCTAAAAATGATATCAGGACGACTTGTGATGAGATAAAAGTAGTGACCCGATCATTCCCCACTGTCTTTTCATCAAGGAGTTTTCCATGATGACTAGCTTCTAAACATGTAGAGGGGCTCATAGGTGTCTTGTTGGCCTTTCCTTGATACATCCCAAAATGTTTGATTAGGTCCTTTACATATTTACTTTGTAGATGAATATACCTTGATCGGTCTGCTTGATTTGAAGTCCAAGGAAGAAGGTGAGGTCTCCCATGAGACTCATCTCGAACTCCACTTTCATTAGATTTGCAAATTCTTGTACAACAAAAATTAATAGGACTTCCAAAAATTATATCATCAACATAGATTTGAACAATAAGAAGATTTGATTCAAACTTTTGAACAAAAAAAGTAGCATCAATATTTCCTCATTTAAAATCACTTTTCATTAAAAAAAACTAGTGAGACGTTCATACCAAGATTTTGGAGTTTGTTTCAGTCCATAAAGAGCCTTTAAGAGTTTGAAAACATGATTTGGTAATGAGGAGTTTTCAAAACCTGGAGGTTGTTTGACAAAAACTTCTTCCTTGATAAAACCATTTAAAAAATGAGCTTTTGACATCCATTTGAAATAGTTTGAAATGATAAAACGAGGCATAGGCAAGAAGTATGTGAATAGATTCTAACCTTGCTACAGGAGCAAAAGATTCGTCGTAGTCAATACCTTCTTGTTGAGAGTAGCCTTGGATGACTAACCTTGATCTGTTTCTCACCACATTCCTATTTTCATCCATTTTGTTTTCGAAGACCTATTTTGTTCCTGTGACTAAGCAATTATTAGGTTTTTCCACAAGGGTCCAGACGTCACTGCGTCAAATTATTCCAACTCTTCCCTCATTGTATTTATCTAGAATTATCCTTGATAGCTTGGTCTACCTTTTTTGGCTATATTTCAGAGACAAGTGCAACTAATGCTTGCTTTCTCAGCGATGCTCCTGTTTGCTTTCTGTCTGTGGAGTTTTCGATAATGAATTCATTTGGGTAGCTTGCACTGTACCACCATTCTCTTGGAACTATGACCTTTTCAGGAAGAATAGTCAATTTTTCAATATAGGGCATTGACTCCTCAGTTGTAGAGGGACTAGATAGGGAATTCTGAGGAGGATGACAAGGAGGGTCTTCCTTAGGCAACTGCAAGCTTGGGTTAGAGTCATCAAAAACAACGTGTACAGATTCTTCGACACAAAGAGTGTGTTTATTAAAAACTCAAAATACATGGCTAGAAGGAGAGTTTTCGAGAAATATACCTTCATAGCTTCATGGATCAAACTTAACCAGATTATTCTTATCATTATTGTGGACATAATATTTGTTGCCGAAGGCATGAAAGTAGCTGATGTTTGGCCTCATTCCTTTCTAGAGTTTGTAAGGAGTTTTCCTTAGAATAGGTCTGATCATACACCTATTCAGGATATGACCAGTTGTACTGACTGCTTCTGCCCAGAAATGATCTGGTAGCCTTTGATCCATCAGCATGGTTAGTCCTATGTCCTGGAGAGATCGATATTCCATTCCATCACTCTGTTCTATTGTGGGGATCTTGGTGAGGATAAAGTTTGAATGATGCCATGGTTTTTGCAAGTTCTTCAAATAGTTTTTTTTCAAATTCTCCTCCAGGATTACTATGAATGCTGGTGATGAAATAACCTACTTCTCTTTGAATCTTTTTACAAAACACCTCAACATTTTTGAAGGCTTCATACTTATGAGATAAGAAAATTACCTAGGTGAAACGAGAATAATCATCGACAATAACAAAGGCATAACATTTACTGCCAATACATGTAGTTTTGGTTGGTCCGAAGTGATCCATGTGCAAGAGTTAAAGTGATTTTGTTGTCCAGACATTATTAGTGGCTTTGAAGAATGATCTGGTATATTTTCCAAACTGACATACGTCACATAGGTGATCCTTTTCAAACTTTAGCTTTGGAAGTCCAATAACTAGATCAAGTCTTGAGAGTTTTTTAATGGCATGCATACTGGCATGCCCAAGTTTCCTGTGCCATACCCATGGATCATTTGAGATAGCTGTTAGACATGTTAGAGTGGGAAGATCCACATTGTTTAGCACATATATGTTCTCTACATGTTCACCAATAATGGTAATATTTTGTAGTAAATTTGAGATAGTGCATTTCACAGTGTTGAAGTTTACATCAAACTCAGCATCACAGAGTTGACTGATGCTCAAAAGATTTTGTTTGAGTCCATCAACTAGGTAGAATTCAATGAGGTCACATGAGGGACTTATTTTGATTGTACCAACATCTGTAACTTCACCTTTTGCATTGTCCCTGAATCTCACATGTCACGACTGGCCCCATATGTGCATATATTGTCCGCTCTAGCCCCACAGGGCCACACGGTTTTGTTCCTCCCAGGTAAGTATGGGAAAACGCGTATGCACATGTAAGGTTCCAAACTCAACACATAGCCTAGGAACTTCCCCTCTTTTCCGATGTGGGATTCGCCTAAATGTGCTACCGGCATTGCGTATCGGTGTCCCTGCACTCACCCCCCGTAGGGACTCAGCGTCCTCACTGAGGTTTGCCCCACCACCATACTAACAAAGAGTCAGCTCTGATACCATCTATCACGATCGGCCCAACACGTGCATATATTGTCCGCTCTGGCCCCACTGGGTTGCACAGTTTTGTTCTTCCCAGGCAAGCTCGGGAAAATGCGTATGCACATGGAAGGTTCCAAACTTAACATATAGCCTAGGAACTCCCCCTCTTTTTTTGATGTGGGATTTTCCTAAGTGAGCTACAGGAATTACGTATCGCCGTCCCTGTTTTCATGTCTCAATGCTTCGGAAATGCATAGGTGACCCATCCTATATCACTCATATTGAGAATGTACAGATTAAATAAGATCTCACCTATGAAGAAATGCCTATTGCTATTGTAGATCGTCAAGTTAAGAAGCTAACGAACAAAGAAATAACTTCAGTTAAAGTACTTTGGAAGAACCAGCAAGCAGAAGAGATAACGTGGGAAGCTAAGGATGCGATGAAATTTAAATATCCTCACTTATTTGAAGCTAAAGTGGAAGCTCAACATGCAGAATAGGGACACTAATAGGTACGTGGTATGGAATACTTAATGTGTTGTTAAAGTTTGTGCAAGTAAAGATTTAAACTTGGTTGAGCTATCTAATTAAGCTAACATTCGAGGACGAATGTTCCTAAGGGGGGGAGGATGTAACACCCCACACCTTACAATACTAGTATAATGGAAATGAAACATGACATGGTTTGGCCAAACTAGCGCTAATTTTCAAAAGTGCTTGAGTCTCGCGTTAATTGGCTATATGTGTGTCTAAAGCTAAAAAGGGTCGAGAAAATATATGTTTTATGTCGAATTGAGGGGATTATGGACTTAAAATGAAGTGAGAGAATTGAGGTGCATGTAGGACTTAGAAGCTTGTAGGTGAGTCAGCTACTTGCTTTGCTTAAAGTCGTGAACCAAAAGAAGACGAGGTTCGATGTTGAAATTGTCAAAGTCCGATGTAACACTCCACATTTTACATGTACTAATGCTATATAAATAAATCATGTGATGCTTTGGTCCAATTAGCCTCAATTCTTGAAAGTGCTTGAATCTCACCTTAACGGGCATATGTGAGTCTAAATGCATAAGAGGGTTGAGGGTGCATATGCTTTGGTGTTATATTGAGGATATATTAGCCTTATGCTAAGTAAAATGATTGAGGTCATTTTATGACTTAATAATCTAGTAGGTTATTCACCTACTTTCTTAGCTTAAAATTGATAGCTAAAACGGAGACGAGACTCGACACCGAATTGGTTCAAGTTTGATTA
>JAOTQJ010203853.1:0-19654 GCA_025642045.1 Solanum sejunctum
CTAATGCATACTCTATCTCTATATGACATTACCATGTAGGAATCAGAGATCCTATTGATTCTTCTTTTAGCTAGACAGATTATTCAAGCTAGCCTTTGGTGTGTCCTTCATTCCAGGGACGTTGGTCTATATTTCTTATGTTATGTATCGATTTCTTCTTTATTGCTATTTTTACTATGAGGATGAGCCCATTTGCTTTGTCTTGGCTCCCGCTAAGTATCTATGTTTAGAGGTGTTGTTGGACAAGTTATGTATTATGTTTGAGCTTTGACTCATCTGTGTTATTTGAGTATTAAACTCTCTCTTTCTCTCTTAGTCCCATTTCCCATTATTCAGGTTTCTTATGATGTTTTATATTTCTTCCACGACCAATGATGTGTAATTATATACTATGAGGCTTGTTTGGGGTTCCTTCGGGTTTTCCATTCGCCAATCATGTTTAGGCCCGAGGCTTGGGTCATAACACTTTTGTCAACACCAAGGAACTTGACTTAAGACCACATTACTTACTTAATAGATATAAAACTCTAGTTATAAGCCTCAATCAACTATCATCCTCACTATTTAGTCTCTACTCTTCCACGTTCGTCTTTCTAACTATAGCATGACTTAATTCTACTTATACTTTACAAAGCCTTAATTCATATTGAATCGGATGAGAACATAAAACTCTTGGTGACATAACTTTTCCTATGAAGGATAAACTTTGACACAAGATTTGGAGAAAGAGGATTTGGAAGTACATCTTACTCTAGCTCAAACAGATAATTCATGAAAATAAAAGTGCATTATTCAAATCAATAAACTTAGCACACTAGTAGGCTCCTCCCAAACCTAATGAAGTTTCTTTACTTTCTGAATACATTATCTAAGAGTAACTCATAAATAAGGATTTTCACTTTACTATTACCATGACCTTGAGTATGAGGGATAGTTGAACGAATATTGACAAACCACGAATCTAAATAAGTTTCTTAGGGAACAATTATATTGCAAGATCAAGGATTTGAAAGAAGGGAAACTCTTCGTAAATGTCAATACTTCCTTTTTTGTAAAAGTGAGGCACTCATAACCATAAGAAAGATCCTAGGACACTTGAACTTTGTTCTCTAATACCAAGTTTTTCATACCCTAGGAAGTTACCCTTGATGTAGGCAACAGTAAAAAACCATTGTCGATCCCTAAGAAAACTAGTTGGCAAAGTTCATTCATTCAATAAGTGGAAGATTTAATGAAACAAAATAAAGTACTTAGTGGGAACATAAATCAATAATATAAAACAGTTTGAAGATTACAAGTCTAAGAAATTAAAACATCATCTCTAATCAATTATTGTTTATGAAGCCTCTATCGTTGGGCATCTAGAAGGTGTCAATTATATGTCCATGGCTACCTCAAATTAAAATAAAAATACTAAACTCAAAGTAAGAGAGACATAAGTAGTATCCTCCGAATGTAGGGGAAGACACACCCATTAGTTGATAGAGATAAGATCCTCATTGAAGTGCATGTCGATGATTACTAATACTTGTCTTTTCATCATGAAAAGATGCATGTCCAAATGGATGTTTGTAAGTAGAATGTACAAGTATGTAAAATATCTATGAAGGAAAAAGCACAATCAAAGATACATAACTCAAGGGACTCAACTCAACAACTAACTGAACTCAACCATCAACTCAAATCGTGAGACTTAACTTAGGAACAAAATAAACTCAATCAGAATCTCAGAAACTCAAATGCCTCCTGACAATTATGCCCGAACCATAAGAAATGGCTTACGGTTGGGGGATGGTTGCTTAGAGGTTTGAGGGTCCCAATGTAAATTTATGTCAAAAGTTGTAAAATCAATTCAACCGAAAGCTAAAAATTATTTTTCTGTAAAAACCTAGCTAACATTCTTGGAATGGGAATCTGATGGCGTGGTCATATCCGAAATATTAACAATAGCCTAAAACAACCTTTCTTCAGATGGCGGGGGCCTCCGGGTGCATTTTGACCCCCCCTCCCCCCCCCCCCCCCCCCCCCCCATTATTCCTTTTACCTAAAATTAGCAATAAAAAAAATAGAACCCTCAATCTTTCGTAAAATCCTTCGTTAGAAATTTTTACTGCATTATTGGATCTGAAATGTCTAAATCCATTTGACGACACTATCTATTTGCATAAAACATATATCAAACAGTCTGGGAATGTCCTGGAGAAGTTTTGGTAAAGCTGGTGCCACACAACAGCAGGCACATCTGCGCGCGCACATGCTTGGCTTCACGTGGAATGGAAACGGCGCATACCCGTGCCTATGCCCATGCCTTTGCATGCACTCTTGCATTCGCATGTATATGGCTTAGGTGGTGTGGCAAGCCTAAAAAAGGCTAGTCAAGAGGCAGCCTTGGGACAAAACTTCGTTCGGGCATAATTGTTTATCTGTAACTTTGATTTTAGCGATTCAAAAGACTAAGTTATAAAGTTTTTCATGAGGAATGCTGTAGAAGTGTCAGATTCTAACTTCAGCATTTGTTTTCAGGTAAATTCCCTTTTTCTACTGATTATGTTTTGCAAATGTGTGAAAAATTTACCTTGCAAAATCATGAATTTTGAAGAAAAATATGCCAAACTACTCAAAATCCAACACAAAAAAACATGATTGAGATATTAAAATTTTTGCATGAAAATGTTTCTTAAGGTTTTAGGAATCCATAAGTGAAGATCTTTTAAAAATGGAGTCAAAATTATACATAATCATCATTTTTATAAAATTTGAGTTAATGCAAAAAATCTTAAACTTTCCAGTTAAAATTCATCAGTCTGATGTTAAAAACAAGAAATAATCAATGGGTAATGAAGATTTTAGCTTAAAATAACTTATCAAATAGAATTCCCATGAAAATCAGTTGAAAATTTACCCTTTCCCGATACCCTAAGGGCCAAAAATTTATCATTTTAGACAAGTTACTGTTCATGTATATAAATTACCCTTTGTGATTGTCATGCGTAGTCCCATAAAGTTGTAAGTCAAAGTAAATGGAATCTATGATTGTTGTCCAGGCCTTCACAAATACAGAGATCAGACCAGTTGACCCTCCATGACTGTAGCACTATGCTCCATGAATGTGATGCTTTAGCCTACAGTGCTTTGCTAACATGATAGGGTGTAATAACCTACTAGGTCATTTCAGTATAATTGCATGTTTTGCGCTGGTTAGTGTTACTATAGCAACGCCAAGTCATTTATAATTTTTTGGCACTAATAGTTGGATCATCTGGTCGTTCATTTAGAAGATGTATAGATTTTCGTGAAAAAAGGCCTGTATAAAGTAGAAAAATGAGTTTAGTAGTAAAGTAAGGATACATCGGCATAAAATTTTGACAGTTCCATCCGCTCCAAAATGGCCAAATTATGCTAGAAGCATATTCGGTAAGAGTACCAAGGTTTTTGGTGATGGTTTGTATTGAATTTTATATTTTAACCTATAAAACAGGCCAACAATTGACTTTAGTCAATATTTTTGGAAAACAAGGCTTTCGTTTTTAACTCCAGAAATATCGAGTTTGATCTAGGACAACCTTTTATTCGGTTCCCGAGACTTCTGGAGCATTTTGGGCCTCTCACTCAAAATTGCATAATTTTGAAGTTAGAAAGTGCAACCACTATTTCATCTTAACAATCTTTGATAGGAATTTTGACTACACCATAGATTCTGAATGTCGTTTCCAATTAGATTCCATATCTAGTTTGTCCTATGCTGACTCTATATGAGTCCAGAGCGTCAAACTCAAGGTATGATTAGTTGTTGAAATCTATTGCGTGATATTGACATGACCAGATATGGTGGCGCCACATGACAACACAGTGTCATAATATATATAATTAAAAGAATTTCTAAAATTCATTCATGAAGAGTGCAAAACTTTTTCCAAGGATAAATTGATCATTTTTATCCTATTTCAGTGATTCAAAAGGCTAACTTATATATTTTTTCGATAGGAACATCATAGAAGTATTGAAAATTACTTTTAGCATGTCATTCGAGGTAAATATATTTTTTCCTGCTGTTTGATATTGAGTTTTGCTGGTAATGTTGGATATTGATATCTTCATCGTTTGAAATGAAAATTTGGCAAAATTTTAATCCAAATTGAAGATCTTTCTAAGTTGTGGATCGTGGTATTATTATATTCTCCAGTATATTTTAAAGGTAGGGCAGTAGCTGCTTTATCAATTTACCTCACAATGTAGCAAAATCTGGAGCATCCAATAACACCACGACGTTTGTCTTAGAGAACTCTTCAGTTTGGACTAAAATTTCATTGAACTTTGATTTCGAGTGACAAAAATATGAATATCCAAAGTTTTTGGAAAAACTCAATACCAAACATCTGTTAAAATAATAAATTTACCTTAAATAACTTGCCAAAAATAATTTCTAACACTTGCACATTGTTCTTCTTGGAAAAATACACAACTTTGCCTTTTTAAACCACTAAAATCAGGTAAAAATGATCATATTATCACTAGAGAAAGTTTTCAACTCTTCATAAATAAAATCTAAAAAAAATCATAATTAAATATATTATTCTTTGCCACTGCCACATGGCGCCCTACGATCCAGCCATATCAGCATCATGCACCAGATTTTAGCAATCAACCAAACCTTGATTTCCATGATTCAAACTCAAATAAGGACAATATCATTAACCAACATATCTCAATACTCAGAGCAACATCACCAATCATATACTAAATCATGACTCAAGTTGTCACATATTATTTTATAGTAGTTTTATTGCTCTATCACTTTCATGAAGTCATTTTATGAATAATATGTCCATTTTCTAATTCTCATTACCCTCAACACACAAAAAAGTGAAATACAAGGTTCAAATAAATCCTACAAGGTTTAGAAATCCATTTATCTTGATAAAATCTAAAAATCAATCCAAACCTTGATTTTTCCCTCTCTAATTAGTATTTGAAATACCACAATCTATTTAAATAATGATGCACAATCAAATTTTAAGACTAACAGTGACAAAGTGATTGATATTTTGATAGTTGACTAGCATCCAAGGGATATTAGGAAGGGAAAAGTTTGATAGACTGACCAAGAGTGTAGGAACCACCTTCCAAGTATGCTAGAATTCTTTAAACCTTAAGCTGAGTGAAATACTTGTATATTTGAGTTGGTATGTGTGAAAATGTGTTAATGGATTAAGTTATGGATTATGCATTCTCTATGGCTGGTTGTGCTCTATGTATGTATATATATGATGACATGGGATGGCGGCTCTTGTACTGATGGTTGTGTTAGCTGTAGTTGCAATATTTGTTGTGTTCTAGCACTGTTACAATACGAGAGGTCCTGATAAGGGCTGAATTGAGCTGACAATATATGACAGGCATACACATGGAGCTTGACTATTAGCTTGCTTATAAGTGTCTGTGGCTTGAGGTTGTAAAAATATACTAGCTTGTGAGGCTGTCATATGATTACATAATACGTTGTGAAGTACTTCTAGTATCTATATCTAATTCTGTGGGCTTTGGTTGGCTGGGATATCTATGATGTACTGGTGGATATCTATATCTATTTTGAGTACCTTTGGCTGCCTATATTGTGGTACAACCATCGATTAGACATGATTTTGTGTGGCTTGTGACTTATATCCTTTATATAAAGCTATTATCCTTTGCACACTTATTACACCTACTGATGATTGCAGGAATCATGTTATATTCTGGACAATGTTGTGATTGTGCTCAAGTTGAAGGTTGTGACTCTTGATATGAAATATGTTGCTACTGAATCTTTTATAGGCTAGAGATGAGGTATAACCCTAGTAGGGAGATGTATGATATATCCTACAGGATTCATTGGGTTAACCATCCTAGAGATATGTTATAATGTGGCCCAATTCTACTGCAAATATGATTTCTATTGGGCTGGATGGCAGGGGATACTTATGATGTAATTGTAATCACCTATGTTTATTCTAGTTACTTGTGGTTAACGGTGTTGTGATACTTTGTGTTGAGGACCAGGTTGATTACCTATGGATCCATACACCTATATATACCCTAATTGTGTATTGATATACCTCTAAGCTTATGGGGTCTCAAGGAGAATTCAGGATTAGACATTAGGACTTTACATTAATATACAACTCGATCCCTTGATCATGTGATATTAAGAGTTGGCTTTTATGGAGATTTTGTCAGTTAGATGTACATGGGTGTATTTTTTAGGCTTAAGGGGGCTCAGGGAGCATTAAGGCTTTGACATTAGTATGGGCTCAGACAACACTATGTCTCAGTCTGGTGACAATTGTGGTATGGTCTTACTCAATTTTCGTCAGCCGATATCATTGCACATCACTTTGGTTAGTTTAGTCGGGGAGTCATTTTACCGACATACTTATTTTTTGACTGAGTTTACATTTTCTAGCTTTACTGCAGTTTCTACATTTGGGCATACTATAGTTTTTGTATTTCACTTAGTTCATCAATGATGCCTACTGGTACATTTTTCTTGTACCCACCTCTACATTTTTGCATCTTTCCATAGTGCAGGTCCAGGTTCTTGGTGCAGTCATTGATGGTTGGAGGATTCGTGAGCATTTAGGAGACACTTGGTGAGCATTGGCAACTCTAGCTACTTTGCAGTCTCCTTTCTTTTGATCGTCATCTTT
The DNA here is from genome assembly GCA_025642045.1 of Solanum sejunctum. Taxonomy (NCBI): domain Eukaryota; kingdom Viridiplantae; phylum Streptophyta; class Magnoliopsida; order Solanales; family Solanaceae; genus Solanum; species Solanum sejunctum. Next base: position 6,687 of record JAOTQJ010203853.1, read on the forward strand.
TGTATTTAGACATTGGCTTTGTATAGTGTAGTGTCTTGTATTTTTAAGAGCTTTCCTGGTTATGTATCTTATTGTTATATATATGGGTGTGTTCTTGTATCTATTGTAACTCTGTAGAGTTGACTTCAAGGTTCTTGGCTGATTGTGTTTTTTACGTTGTGGTATCTATTATATTAGGACAAGTACCATGGGGTAAGGTAATTTGGTTTGCCCATAGTAGGATCGGGTCGTGACAAGTTTCATTAGTTTCATTTGTATAGAGCTACTGCCTACTAGAGTCCTGTGTATAGGTGTGGAGACATCCATGACTTATCTTTGGGAGGCTACGATGTGTTTAGGGAAGTTTTTGTGTTACTTATTCTGGTTGTGTGGCATTATCAATAGTTCATTAATTTGTTGGAATATGATGGCATTTGTTTCTTTGCAAATATGCCTTATAGAGGTCAGACTCAGGATTGGGGTAGGGCTATATCATCAGTCCTAGATAGGGATAAGGCCCTAGAGCCCATCAAGCCGAAACAAGATGCCCATGAGTTTCGATAGCTGGATAGAAAGACTATGGGTATTGAGATTAGGGAAGCCTTAGAGATAGTCTTTGTGATTAGTTACTTATTTGGTAGTCACTATGTACTACATTCTAGGATGCATTGTTGAGGTTGGGACTTTATAGCACTAATATCTATACATTAGCTAAGGTTTAAAGATTATATAGGTTGTGAATACTTTTGATAAATACTATGAAAGCAAGAGAGGTTATGGTTGAGGTAAGCTAAGGATTGATGTTATTTGCCTACATAAATTTTAGAATTTAACTATTGTGGTTTGAACTGTTAGGCCTCTTGATACAAATAAACATGTTATATTAGTATGATTCTGATTATTTCTCACTTATGTTGTAATTATACACTACTAAGAGTTAAATGTAAGTCTATACCTAGATATTTCTACATATGTCATTTTGATGCTTGATTACTTGAGTAGGTATTCAGGTACGATGCTATATAGTATTTGAGAGGTTGGTTGTCAGTTATACTCCTGGCTACAACTTGTGATTCTATGGTCGTTATTTTGCTGTTGTGATTTTATTGATATGATATCTCCTAATTCTTTAGTGACTAAATTATGATCCTAATTATGAGATGGATGTTATACCCAGAGTTTTAGTTGGGATGCCTACTGTTGGTTAGGATATTTTGTTGCGTTCATCAGCCGAGTTGCTTGCTATGATATCCTGAGATTTTCCATTGATTTGCCTGCCATGTTATCCTAGGGCTTTGGTACAATTGTTATCTAGCTTGGATAATGTTGTTCTATTCTTGGGCTATACTTATCAGTGATAGTGCTAATCATTATCCTGGGTTACTTGATATTTGGGATATGATTCTACACCATTATATGTATTACTCATTACATTTCTTACTTGAGTATGCATTTTCTAGGTTTTTTTCGTCCTAGGTCATGTGTTGACATAGTAAAGGGTCTTTTTATTAGTGGAGGATCAGGTATCGTGACTCTACAGAATTATTATACATGGACAGATCAATATTGTCAGATAGGCCTTATTTGAATATTTCCGTGGGGTGGATTGATTAGTTCCGGTTATGTCGTGGGAGATGAATAAGCCTAGATTATTACTCTAACTATACCTAATACATCTCTAATAGTATGGTGGAGGTTCAGTGACTAGTGTTGTGTTCTATCCTTGGGGTCAGAGATTGTCCGAACAAAGTACTAGTATAATTGGCCATAACGGTGATAGGACAGTTGAGGTCTATTGGGGAGCACAGGTCTTGTGGTTATGGAACCTTAGACAGGTTCCCTATTGAATTCTATATTATTATTAGAGAAAAGAGGGGGATTTCACCCTAAAAAAGATTAAAGTGCCATTAATTGAAGTTTTGGGTGAAGGACATTCCGGAGGTTGCACCCGATCCTGTGGTGGCCGAAGTGGGTAGTTGGTTATGTTATTCGACTAATTATTGTTCTATTTGAACTGGATGTGATGACTTATATGTATCGGTTGTGATAGTTATTATAACCTATTGAAGTCCTTAATTACCAGGGGTTGATTGGTTAAGTACTATAGGATGGTGATTGATAAGTTAAATATTAGAACTACTGGATCCTTTTTAGTTGGGGAAAAATATGCCACGGAGGATGGTGGAATAGTGTGTGCACCAGATAATGTTGTTTCGTGATATGTTTGATTACCTAAATAAGGCTAATGGATGGTAACCCGGAATGTTTTACCTCCATTACCCATTGTACGTCCTACTTGACGGTACATGGAAGTCTACTAGTGGGTGGTATGTCAAGTATCGGCCATCATGATGAAATTAATTGCAGTTATTGCGCCAGTGAATTGTTAGAGGGGGATAACGCCTGATAAGTGGTTACTCTAGTGTTGTCGTAGTTATACTAATTGGTTAATTGAACAATAAGTGAAAAAGGATTAAGGCCTATGTGTGCGTGTGGGCATCCTAACCATTTTCATAGTCAATTAGTTAGTCCAATTGGATGTTTCAAACTCTAACTAAGTGTTGGCCTTTATTGAAGCTCAATCTTCATGGATTGATCAGATTTAGGCCCAATAGTTGAGTTTTCCTAAATTGGGGGATTTGATATAGTTGATTCAAATGTAAGGCATGAGACCCTTGACATTTTATTCGCTGTGGTATGGCGAAAATGTACTAAGATCTCAGACAACATTACTAATGGGATGGCCTAAAGAGGGATGTTATCGATTATGTGTTACATTGGCTTAGTTACCAGCAAATAAAAGTTGTGCGACTAGCTCATACTTATATTAGGAAGTAGTATGGTTGGATGGGGTGCTGGAATCCATTATATCTAATCGAGGGTCATAATTTACCTCTAGTTTTTGGAAGAGTTTTCAGTGAGAGTTGGGCACCTAGGTTGATTTGAGCATAGTAATTTATCCCTAGTCTGATAGGCAATCTAAGCATACTATACAGGTCCTGGAGGATATGTTATGGGCTTGTATATTAGAGTTTGGGGGTCAGTGGGACCAGTTTTTGCCATTAGCAAAGTTCTCTTATAATAACAGTTATCACACTAGCATTCCTATGGCTCAATTTGAGGCATTATATGGCTGACGATATCATACTTCGGTCAGGTAGTTTGAGTCTACAGAGCCAAGCCTATATAATATAGATTTATTACTGGATGCCTTAGCTAGGGTCTAAGTTATTCAAAATAGATTGAGAATATCTCAGAGTCGACACCAGATTTATGCCGACCACATATGTTGGTTCTAATAGTTGAGGTTTGAGACAAAGTGTTCCTAAGAGTTTCACCTCTAAAAAAGGTCATGCAATTTTGTAAACAGAGTAATCCTAGCTCCCAATATGTTAGCCTTTTGAGATCCTAAGATGGGACGGATCAGTTGCATGTGAGTTAGCTCTACATTCAACTAATTTTGCTATACATCCTCTATTGATGTTGCTTCGATATTTTCTAGATAAGCCACATGCACTCCAGCAGAATTCAGTTGAGTTAGATGACCGACATTTGTTGAACAGTTGGTGGCCATTCAAGCTAAGGATACCAAATAGTTGCACTCCAGTGTTATATCGGCGATTAAGGTTCCGGACTGGTTTGCCTTTATTTTACTTTGATGGACAAAATTCTTATAAGTAGGGGAAGTTATAATGACCCTCTAGGTCATTTCTATATTTCTACGAGTATTTTGTTGATTTGAACTCATATATAGTAACCTTAGACTGTTTGCGAGTTATTAGAACTGTTGGGATAATTATTGGCTGAATTGGTTAGGAGTTATGCAAATATGCAAGTTAGCAGGAAGTTATAACAATAAAAATGAGTTTGACAGAAGGTATCAAGAAAACCCTGAACTTGAAGCTTTTTATTTAGTAAACACCTCAACTATCAGGCATTTTAATTACCTCTTGAACTCGTTTAAAAGTTGATCGCGGCCCCTATTATTGTCCACTTTGGCACTTAAGTGGACTACAAACTCTGTGAAGGTTTATGAGGGCATATTTATATGCCAAATCAGATGTTACCAACGACTATATTTAGATTTTTCCTTATTTTTCCCAATAAATTAAGTATTTTCAATCTCTTTTTTCATCATTTTTACTTATCACTATTTTTCTTTACTTTTCTCTCCCTTTTCAAATTATAAATTTTAAGATTTTATAATTTTCTCTCCTTACTTTGCTAAATTCGTGGATTATAATAGGTGACTTATTTGTTCATTCGAGAATCTTCTAGTCATAAGAATTTCTTGGACAACTGAAAATCCCGGACATAGATTTCTCAATCGTAGTAATTATGTGGTATGTAGTATTTTTAACCTTTTAATATCATAAATAACGTACTTTTGTTAACTATTATTTCATGGAATGCAGTCCTTGTTTCCTACTCCTTGCAATTTTTTTGAGTTTTATGATCCCGAGTTTCCAAACCAAGCAAATGTTGTCATCTTGGGTTTATTGAAGAAAACCAACAACCAACAAAAGCAGCTATTGATGTTAAAAATAATTTTACAGATTAGTTTGATATGTATTGTAATAATGTTCTTTCAATTAGTGTGACGTTGAAAAAATAATTGTTTGTTATGTTTTTTTCTTTTGACTAGGGATGTAAGTTTCTTCTAATTAAAGCTATATATATAATGTATATTTTGCCCAACATAATCTTTCAATTCAATATAGATAGAAAAGTTTAAAAAAAAGCGTCCATTTCTAGGAAGACAAACGTAACATTGACATAAATAGAGTCACTAATTGTTTCAACCAACTACATCACACTTAAAATTCATATGTGCTTCATGTTTCAACCATCACAATACTTAAACAACCAACTACAACATACTTAAATTTCACCAGCAAAATATAAAAACAATGCATAAATTGTGTTTGCTTAAACAACCAATAGTACAAAAATAAATATTCAACAGTTGTTGTATTTTGTTAAACAACCAGCAGTGCAAAAATAAACCATTCAGCAGTAGCAAAACAAACATCCAACAGTATTAAGTACACTTTAAAGGAGATTTTTCCTTGATTTTTGCCCTCGTCCAAATTCCAGCAGCTCTAAATCTAGTTTGCACTTGAAGTTATTTTTGTGTAATAGGTTGTTTATCTTTCCACTTCAGTCCATTGGTAGGTTGATAACCAATATCACTTGTCACCTATGTTGAACTTTGTACAACAGTTTTAGCCACGCTCCTACTCCTGGCCAATCCTTGCTGAAATAATACAAACTTGGTTGTTTTTTAACTCACATTATACAATACAATAATAATATAAGTACAAAATATGATAATTATATGAAACACTTACATTAATACAAGTATATCCATTTTCAGAAACAAATACACCTTGCCCTACTACACTTGGCTTCTTCTTATAACCACTTCCTCCACCTTTTCTTTTGCAAGTATTGTTGCTACTTCTTGTCTCATCAGTACCTAGACTTCTCTTTTTTCTAGTGGAGGATTGTTGTAAGTATACAAACAATAAAACAAGAGACTAAGTTAATAAGAGACCAAGTTAATAAGAGACTAAGTTAATAAGAGACTAAAACTATAAGTTAATGGGACTATACCTCATATGTTGCTGTTGGTGTAGATTTGACTTTAGGATTTTTTGTACAAGTTCTCTCGTTATTATTTTCTCCTTTGCAGATTAAACATGTCATTGCTACACCAAGTCTTGGTAACTTCCCAACTTTTCTCACTTCACCAATCTCTTTTCTTCTATTCTTTGGGTGGCCTTCCTCGCATTTTTCTTACCTCAGGTGGTTCAACAATTGGGTTTGTACTTTCTGGCCACATTTTCATGTTTGGAATAGGTTGAATAAAGTGAGAATAAGCTTTCACATATGTCTCCTTTCTGTACCAGCTTGAAATTTCCTATGATACATCCTTGTTCAAATGATTCATTATTACTAGAGCATATGCACATGAAATGTCGTTTAATGCCCAAAACCTGCAACTACATTTCCTTTGATCGAAGTTCACAGTATGCTTGAATTCCCCTTCTAACACTTCAAATCCTTCATCACCATTCTATTAAATACTGCACAGCATTAATTTTGATATAGTGGTATTGAATACCAACATTGCCACTGAAGATATATTATTTATCCAAGGATCAGCAAATGCTCTTGACTTACTCACCTTAGTCATCACCTTAATTCAGACTTCTTCCAACATAGAAATAATAGTCTTGTTTCTAGGTCCCAAGATCCAAGCATTGAAATTTTCTGACGTGTTGTTGTCTACACTATCACATTGGGAGAAAGTATTAAAGTATGCTTTACACTATTTCTCTTTGTTGTATTTGATAAGGTCTTCAACAATTACTTTTCTAAGTTTGGCCAGTCCATCTAGATTCTGCCTTAATTGTGCCTCAAATATTGATTTAGCACAAGCCCAAAATCTCTTCCTTCTCTCTAGGCCTCTCCAGGTTTTGTGACCAGTTAGCTAATAGTGTCTATCACACATTCTCTGCTCACATTCTAAAAAAATTTGATTCGCAGCAACTACTAGTCCCTGCAATTTCAAAATAAAAAAGAATTGATCGAACGTTTAACTTAAATTAAAGACAAAATAATAAGCAATTAAGTTAGCTTTTGCATATTACTAATGATAGTAATCTGGGAGCCATTTCCTAGATTAAGATCATCTTGTAAAATGAACCATGTTCAAGTATCTTTGATTTCAGTACCAACCACTACCCATGATCTTGGAAATATTTGGTTGTTTCCATCCGTAGCAACAGTCACTAACAATTGACCTTTACATATTCCTTTTAAAAAACATCCATCCAAACTATAAATTTTTTGCATCCCTTCTATAAACCCATCTTCATAGCATCAAAGCAAATATAGAAAGAGTGGAACTGTTTCGTCCCATTCTCGGAATCTGCAATCTTCACAACACAAGTACTACAAGGATTTGTTTAGAGTAACACATCCCTATAGTCTAAGATTCTGCTAAATTCTACCAGATGATCCCCATAACTTCTTCAAAATTATTTTCTTTGTCTTTAAACACATTTCCTTGCCTATATAAACCTTTAATTTTTTCATTAACCACTCTTGAATTTCCACCTTTTGATTCTAGGTTGAGAGATGATCCTATCTTTCCGATGCTTTGGTAAAAATTTGAATTACAAAAAAAAATTACTACTAGTTCTAGTACATTTGTGCCTAGGGTTGTATGTCTTGATAGTAAAGTCCTCAATGCTTCCTTCTCTGCTAGCATATAGCAGCCATGGACAACGGTCTTTACACTTCACTCTTACCCGATTATTCTCATTTACATACTTGTCTAACTTAACCCCCTTCTTTATAGCATATTTTAGAAGTGCCTCAATAAATTCCTTTACACTCTCAAGCACCAAAACACACTGCCATATAACAGTCTCACAAGTAGAATCATATATCACTCTGTTACTCTTTTTTCTTCTCCTTAAACTCCCTCCTTCATGTTCATTATCAGAAACTGGCAATAACTCATCATCACTTTGAAAACTATAACAATCTGAGCTGTCATAGTATAGATCATCCTCTATTATCTTACCTTTGAAATTCTTCTTTCCCTTATCATCTTCATGCCCTTCATTTGGCCGCACTTCACCCAAAAAAACCTTTTGTTTTTTTCTTCTTATTCTTCTATTTTTGTCTACTAAACTTTCTCACATCCTCCTTCACAACCCTCAGCTCCTCATGTACATCACTACCATAGTCAATAGAATGGTCAGAATCTTCTATGTCAGAAGACTCAGCTTCTTCTAGGACTGAAGTTTGATTTTCTTATGACTCAGAAGGTTGGTTTTCTTGTGGGATACAAAATTAATTTTCTTGAGGAATTGAAGGTTCAACTTCATCTTCAGAATTAGTCCTATCTATAGAAGTAGAAGAAGAACCTAACCCTAGATCTTGGGTTTTTTCTTGGACAATTAAAGAGCCACCAGATTCCCTAATACAATCTCCAAGGGCATTAAAAGACTCACTAACTTGACTTACATATTGACTTATTTGCTATTTAGAGGGATCCATATCTTCTATAACTGAATCCTCACACACAGAGATATGTATAATGTCCCTATCATGCAAAAATAATGCAATGTTAAAAATATCCTTATCTTTTCTCAATTCAACCAAATCATCCCCTACAGATGGAACTGCATATGTCCTTCTTAACTTAGTAATTTCAAAAGATTTTGCATAATCAGCAATTTCATGAGTTGACAAATGATCTTCATCCACATTGAACACATGCTTAGTTTTACTCCGAACATATATTGGACCTATCTCACTCACCAATATACCCCAAAATTTGAACCTGGAGTGAACGAACTTAGAAGCCATATATCACCCTATATATAGTCACAGTCATATTCACAAGTATGTAACAATAAAAACATAATAATAAGGAAATTTACAAAACAACATCATATCTATAAGGAAATTTACAGAACAATATCATAAATTAGAAGCATAAAAAATGATTTTACTCACATGATTTCAACTACATAAATGTATTTTATGAAAATACCCCAATGTATAAGAATACCAAAATATTGGAATCGAAATCTCAATATTATCAAAAAGCCCTAATTTTTTGAACTTATTACTAGAAACCTTACTACCCATGCATGAACAAGTTAACAATAATTCATGCAGTACCTTGATAACTAATTAAGACAAAATGTAATTCCTAATTAACAGAAAAATCAACAAACACGGGCATCTAAATGAACCATAGTCAAAAAAATTAGCCAAAAAACAAATAATAATATAAAGTAAAGACGAAATCAAAGCTCTAGTCAAAGAAAAATAATAACAAGTAGATATGACAAAACCCTAGTTGAAAAGTTAGCGAAAAAATAAACAATAACACAAACAAATAGTGGATAACACTTACTTGGTAAGATTTTCCGCCAAATCCAAATGACCAAAGCCTTCACCAATTTTCACCTTCCGAAATTGAGCAACACCTGCCCAAATTAAACAGCACTAGCCCAAATCGAGCAAACCCTCCCAAACTCGAGTAAACCCTTCACCCTAACCCTGATTACCCTTTTCTTAATAAGTCAAACTCCTTCAAAATTTGTCATGAAACATTAAAAATGACAAGTGAACCTTTACATTTCTCACAGACATATGAAAAATAAAAGAGAGTCTCTTAGAAGGAAATAAAAATTCTAGATGCTGAAAGTGACTTTTGGAAGAAAGATAAATGAACTTTTGGTTGGACAATTTAGTCAGTTAAATTAGAAAAAGGATAATTAATTTATGTGGCATTTTTTATCTACATGGAGAAATTTTTTAGCACAGCTGGATATCCACGTTGGCTGAACATTCAACATGTCATGCGCATATATACATGGCTAACATGGGTGGACAATAAAGGGGATCACGATAAGCTTTTAAATGAGTCCAGAAGGTACATAAAATGCCTGATAGTTAAGGTGTTCACTGAATAAAAACCTTCAAGTTCAGGGGGTTTTTGATGCCATCTGTCAATGAGTTTCTAGTAAAATCCTAGCAAACTACCTTAGAATGGGCTTCTAATGGTTCCATCGATTTTGGAATGACCAAATAAGGCTAGGTAGATAACTAGTTTGAGGTTTGAGAATCTCAGTATAAATTTAAGTCAAAATCAGTTCAATTGGAAGCTAAAAAGTGTTTTTTTCTTAAAACTTAGCTAAATATGGTCCTAGTGGCATTTTGATGGCGTGGTCAGCTACAGAACATCAAAAATTGCATAAAATGACCTTTCATCAGATGACGAGGGCCTACAAGTGCATTTTTGACTCCCTCAATTCTTTTAGGTAAAGTTATATGAAAAGAAGTGGGACCCTTATTTTTCTGTAGGATGCTTCATCAAAAATTCTGACTGCACCATTAGATATGGAATATCAAAATATATATGATTACACTATTTATTAGAGTAAAATATACATCAGACCCCCAGAGAATGTTGTACAGAAGTTTTGAAAAAGCTGGTGTTGTACAGCAGCAAGAGCGTCCGCCCATTTGCATGAAAGCTCGCATCCACATGGCATGTCACAAGCTGACACTCGTACTCACACAGCCTTATTCACATGCATGTGGTATGGCGGTGCATGCTGGTTGTGGGACCAGCCTTGGGACAAAACATCGTCTGAGCTTATTCCTCTCTTATGTTGCCAACGTAGTTATTGAGTTCAAGTTGGACTTACCCGTACTCTATTTGGTGCTCTATACTCGTAATACTCAACTTGGTCATAAGACATCAATCCCTTTGGTTAACTCATTCAATTATTCTCATTGGACATTTGTCAAACTCAGTTCTTCACATCAACCATCAGCTCTTTTGTTAGGAACATTCTTTTAGAATCTGTTCATGACTTGTCAAGACTCTCTACCATCCATCATTCAAACTCATATATTCAGGTACAAACATAGAATCAAAACGTGCATAATTTTTATAGACTCTTCATGCTCAAAACATACTCATGTATACCCATTTAATGCAATATATAGAGATAACAAAAATTCATTCTAGGGTTCTTTTAGAAAATAAAATCATCTATTTCAAGTTTTTAATTCATAAAAATTATCATTCATGCAAATTTATGTAGGAATACATTAGGATTTAAGAAAAGCTATCAAGAAACATTCATGGAAGATTAAATTTGTTCACAACTCAATCAATCTGTGTTATGGGGCACATGGATGAATACAATCTATGTTCTAGTTAGCCTTACATACCTAGAAGATTTGAATACTACAATAGCTTGGAAGAACTCATAAGATTCTCCTAAATCCTGGTTTTTCTCCTCTTGAAAACATGCTCTAAGTGGGAGAATGTGGTTTAGCGTAAAAAGGCTGAATAGTTATGTTTTGAGAGTTAATTAGATATAAAATCGTCGAGTTAAGGCTTTGAAAATGTGAATAAATACCAAAATAACCCTTCTTAAAATATTTTCCAAATTGTCTATGGGTCAACCTATGGCCCGTAGAAGCTTATACAGTCCATAGAAATCCATTTGTAAAGTTTTAGGCAGATTTTAGGGTCTTGAGATCCAATCTACGAGCCTAAACCACAATTTGTAAAATCATCTACAACCAGTAGTTGGGTCCGTCAAGTTTGGAACTCAAAAATGGACTTGCTAAATTCATTCCACGTGTTAACAAGATGAGTCTCATTTGAACCATAGCCCGCAATTCAGGGTCGTTGTTTCACTCTACACTAGTAGTCCGCAGTAAAATGGCCATAACTTTTTGGTTCAAACTCCAAATGATGAGCAATTGGTGGATTTTGAAATATACTTCAAATACCTTTGGTTTAGTAGGTTGTACACCACCTAATTCTTTCGATGCTGAAAGTTATGGTCATTTAAAGTTGACTCTTGTATAATCTAATGTAAAAAAATTCAATCAATAGGAATGTTTTAAACTCTACCAAGTACTAGAGATCTCTATGAACCTAATCCACTTCTAATACATTTCTTGCATATAAGAATGAGGCCTAAACCAAAGGTACTTGTAAGGCATCACTAAGTTTAAGCTTATGTTTTTATAACAAAAAAATTTAAATCCTACTAATAGAGTTGTGGAGTGTTATAAATAGTATTTGCATCTTCACCAAAAAATCATGAGTCAAAACTTTTTAAAATTAAATAGACTTTTCTTATTTAGTTGTGTTGTTTTGGTTAGAAAGTCAAAGTTTACTAAATTTAAAATAAATTTTAGATATTAAGATGAAGTAAAATATTAATTTCCATAAATTCAATGATGTACAATTATATTTACAAATTCAAAACTTTTATAAGGATGGGATTTAAAAGACAAGACCAATGAGAAAATAAAGAAGAAAAGTGAGGAAATTTACAATATCTGTGTTGCAGGACCCTATAATAACAACAATGATTATGCTACAGTATTGGCATGAGTAGAAAATTGCGGCACTTAAGGATAAAGTCCAAAATAATATTTTTGAAATTATATTCTCCAAATGTTAATATTTTAAGAATTAAATATGGTAAGGGCTTGAACTTTACTAATCCTCCTCCCTAAGATTAAAATAAAAGACCAAGCAAAATCGAGAAATAATACCTTACATTCAGAAAAAACAAAATTTTCTCCTTTTCTTCCCTTTTTTAGGAAAATGTTTTTTTACTAACCAAAATTGCACATTTCTGTAGGGTTTGGTCAATATTATGTATAGTTATTAGCAGAACAAAACAATTTTTTTTTCCATAAAAATTCAACAACTATTTACTCTCTGTGGTTCAGCTTTTCTTTTGTGGGTAAATTATTCCTGATCAAATGCTTTTGCATTGTTTTAGTTATGACTTCATTTAGATCGTTGTAATTGTTTTCTATCGTTGTTCTTGTAAGTATGATAATTTATGCTATGGTTTATATATACATTTTATATATTTGTACATGTGTGTATATATATGTTATCATATATATATACCCTTTCTTTTTTCTTTTTAATCTGTATTGTTAGATGGCTTTGGAATTTGAGGAATAGTTATCTTGACGAATTCATGTCAAAGACTTTTGATTTTTGAACCTTTGATTGTGAAATTTTGTTCTAAATTTTGTAGTGAACATTTTTACAAACAAGAAAAAAAATGCCCCTTTTGAAGTGTTTGATAAGAAATTCTGCAAGGAAGTAGATCCTTAGAATTATGAATTGTATCTACTACTTACCGATAAAGAATGAAGATTTAGGATGTCTTTTTGAGCTACTTAAATTTAACTTTGGTTTTGGAGAAAATAATTAATATAGAGATTTATTTTTTTGACAAAGCTATTAATACAATGAATTCATATGGCCACTCTAACTCATTTGGCTTGAAGCTTTCCCTCCTCCCCCACCCCCCTCAAAAATAGAAACAATGGGATCCTGGTATTAAGGATCTAAGTGTCTTTAAAATGACACTTTTAGGGAAGTGGTTATGGAGGTTTGG
>JAOTQJ010203861.1:0-19654 GCA_025642045.1 Solanum sejunctum
AACTCATGCCAAGAGATAGGAAATCTTTACATACCTCGATTTCTTTCTCCAACTAACTCCAACGCAAGACCAATCTAAGTTATACTTTCGGATGTCCAATGTCTACACAAATTACGATAACACCAACGATTAACAACCATATCAGATTTTAAATCCTAACTCTCTAGTTCCAAATTTTATAAAAAAATTTGGCAGCATCTCCCCTTAAAATACGCTGCCTGAGAATTCAACTCGGCTCAAATAATCAACAACAACAACAACCTACAACATCAATAAACCCTCTCCAATGCCATCACAACATCAAAAACCCACAAAATGCTATTACGACATAATTGGTAAAGCAGGGCAACATTTATACAAACACATATCTACCATATTCAAGCCTTCCTATCTACTCCAAGAACTATAATATATCACTCCAACGCCCAACGCAAACCCCCAATGCTAAAACATAACATTACACTTCGCATGGGGCTCCAATTTGAGCTAACCCTCATGTATATATTCACATAGTTTTCCCAACACTTCTTTCACCACATAAAGACTATTTTCATAACAAATAAACATAAACACATGACTATAAATCAATATATCTTCATATGTAAACTTGTCCTCAATTCCAACCTCAAATTCGAAATTCACAATTCAAACTAACAACCAACCCTTTTATCATGTTTTACCTTTAATATAATGCACCCCTAATACACCCACAAGCTTTAATTTATATGAATCAAGCTAGAAATTAACATACCTTTCAAGTCCCTTACTAGACCCAAATCTTCATATCCATCGAACCAATCACTTCCTTGACCAACTAACGCCACCACGCCACTTAGGAGACTCAATATACCAAGCTTGAAGAGTCAAATAATCGAAAGATCAAAAAAAGAATTTTTTTTCCTTGCACTGTAGCAACCCGAGAGCGTTCTACAGCCTTCAGCTTATTCTCTTTTTTTTCACTAAGTGTAGATAAGTCTTTTCTACAAAATATGAGCTCACACATGTATATATATAGGTAAAACGTCTCCCACATGGACCAATTATAGAATGTCACACACATGACCCCACAACAATTTAATCTTAAGGAATAAACTTAGAATAAAATTTACATTTGGTCCCAAACTTTATCAAATTGAACCAATTAAGGACTTACAGATTCTAACTTACGGGATCTAACATGTATCTACTTAGGCTATGATTCAACAAGTTCAGGTAAATATTCACTACTTAATCAGAACTTTATTTCCTAGAATAAGGGTGTTAGGGTTGTCATAAGGAGAAGTGCTCAATACGCTAGGAAACTAAAGCCTAGACTATTTCTCTTGATTGTTAAATGGGAAATGATATCTGTGGGACATCAAAAATGTAAGACAGATGGCACTAGCAAAGAAACCCCAGGCCCAAGCTCTTATGTTTTTTTTTGCATTAGCGATCACAATGGAGATCTTTATTATGCACAAGCTAGACAATTAGGGCAAATGACAAATATTCAGGCAGAGACAAGAGCTATCTTAGAGGTTGTGAGGTACTGGGAAAAAGAAAAACAAGCCGCAAGGTCTTAGAAATTGATTCCTTAGTGATGCTCAATATTATCAAAAGGAACTAGAAGGTCCCTTGAGAGTTAGCCGAGATGGTAGAGGAGATATAGGAACATATCCACAAGCAACTGATCACAGTGCAACATATTTTCAGGAAGGGAAACCAACTAGCTGACTATATAGCTAATTTAGCAGCCAATGGAGGTGCAAACCTAATCTATGAAGATTTTAAGCAAGTACCAAAAGAGAGCCGACAAATCATCAATACAAATAATGCCCAAATTCTATTGCTCAAGATAAAAAAATCAAAAAGATTACATTGCAGCAGTCATGATTAGCATATTAACAACAAGAAAGATTACAAAATCAATAGGTTTAGTTGGAGGATTAGCTATACATAAGTCAAAAAATAGTGCTTTAAATAAAATGTTGAGCAGATTTGTTGACAAAAACCTATACCAACAACCATACTTAGATCGGGCATCATGAATTGTGTAGAACCTGGAAAGTTAGACTTAACTTCGCCAAAAAGAAAGTCTGACCACTGGCAAAGGGAGAAGTTGAAAGTCCAAGAACCTGCTAGAAGAAAGGTAAGAACACTAACACATAGAGGAATTGAAGAATAACAAGAGCAGAGGATTACTTTCTCAAAGCTGATACCCAGGATAATCTCAAAAAAGAGGAGAACAACAATGACGATGAATACAAATTGGAGCATATTACTTTGATACTAAGGCGGAGCCATTGAAGAAAAGAGTTGAAGAGACATTTTTGGGGAAATGAGAAGGTTGGAAAATGTTTATTTATTTTCTTGAGTTAGGTATTTAATAGACCCTATCTGTAGTATACAAAATTTATTTTTTTATTTTGTTTTTTAATTATTAATAAAATGGTTGCCCCCACCGTAAAATTTAATTAAAAAAATTATTACAAAAATCAATTTGTTCAACTATGTGAAGAATTCAAAGTGATACGAGATGAGAAATGAGCAGACCAGATAATTGTAAGAATTCTGACTTTGTAAATCCTTGATGAGATAAGAAAAAAAAATATTTTCAAGAGTTTTTAGCAAAGGTGACACAAAGGAGCCTCACACGAGCCGTGGACCTCACCACTGACTGTAAAGGTGGCCTTGGCCATTTCAAGGCTACCTTAGCATTTGTGAAGGCTGCAAGTGCAAGTATGCCACCATGAGCACACACCATGGTTCATGGACCTCATCACAGACTGTGGTGTGGTCTGTGAAAGGGCCACTGCACTTGGTCAGCACTGTCTCAAATAAGATCACTTTCACAAGAGGACTTCACAAACCATGAAGAGGTTCATAGCTCATGAATATGGTTCGTGGAAGTGCCCAATTTCAATTTCAAGACTTGTTCAAGTGAGGTCATTTTGGTAATTCTCCATAATTCTAAGCTTATTTGGAACGTTTTATGACTCCTTTAACCTCCCAAGTCATCCCCTTTGCCTTTCATAACACTCCATGTATGATTTAAATACTTAGTCTCAAAATTTTATCTCTCAAAACACTCTCTAATTTCTACACTCAAGTTTAAGCTAAGGATTCTTCAACGGTTCAAAGTTCAAGATAAATTCTCTTCAAATTCATTAATCTAAACTTAGGAATATGGGATTCGTCCATTTTTTTCTTTCAATCATGAATCACAAAACTAATTTCATCTACTTTCAAGTATGATCAAAATAAAGTTTCCATGATTTGATCTTCAAATGTTGGAATTATGATATGGGTTACATTCAAGTGAGATGATTCAAGCATGAATTAAATTTTATTCTATTAGCTTATATGGTTTTCATGAGATTGAACTTGCATGACTTGATGAACTATGAAATTATGCATGGGTATCTAAATTGTAATTCAATTATTCATATATTCATAGATTATGCATGTTTTTACTTAATTATCATGATTTGAACTTGATTCTCATGTACCCATACTTTACTCTCACTTCTCATTACACAATCGTGCATGTACAAGATGTCCACATGAGATTTATTTATGAATATGGTTACGATTATAGATTTGAATATGATTTCCGCATGATACGCTTATGACATGATTATGATTATGTCATGGCTTTAAGCATTCAAGGGTGTGATACACCATCATGTACAAATTATGAATGAGCTATTCATATGCATAAAGTTACGTTTTGAATTATGATTTAGCTTTTGAACCAAGTATGAATGATAATGATTGTCACCATGACTGATGATGATTTGTGACAAGCATAACTAATGTATATACTATGTGTTTCGTGGGATATTGACTTAGCACCGAATGAGATTTAAGATGGGGGACTATCCTTAAGGGTCCTTATATAAAGCTTACTTATCTCATAACAACATGACAAATTAGGTTCATGTTCTTATTCCCAATATAGATGATTATGTTTCATGACCTATCAAGTGGAATATAGTCTACCTTAGCGAGTAGATTACTCTTTCTCTGGTGTAGAGGCAATATTAGAATTCCATGACATAACTCGCATGGTCTTACACGTCGATTATGGGTGTATCCCCACTTTTGTTTATGTAATATTGCAATCATGCATCATGGTATTCATGGCATCTTTATGTGATAATCTCTTCTCCACTTTATTTCTCTCTCTCCATCTATATATATATATGCCCTTGTTCATATAACATTGTTATGCAGTTTAACACTATATATCTATATTACATTGCATGTCCGCATACTTAGTACATTCAAACTTACTAACTCATACTCTATGCATACATTATATCACAATATAGGTTCAGGTGATATTCTTTCCTCATGGCTAGATCTCGATTACTTGACGATCCAAATTGAGAGAGTCCTCATGCTTCGGGGACAAGACCTACCATCTTTATTCTCATGTCATAATTATGTATTAGAGACAATTTTTCCTTTATCTGAGGGTGAATCAGAACCTGTTTGAGCCTCCATCTACGTTATGATTTAGAGATATTATTGGACATGTCATTTTTATTTCAGACTTTATTTCTTTCATTATGCTATGTATGACTCTATGTTATGCTTATGTCAATTTACACTTATTATATTATTCTTTTTTTGTTTATCTTGTATGGTTGTTGTATGCTAAGAGGCTTTGGTGGAGTACCTTTAAGCTTCTCATTCGCCATCTTACAACTAGACCCTAGGCTTGGATCGTAACAATGATCCTGAATGAAAATTTATTATCTGTTGTTATTGAAAAATTATCATATGGTTAATCTATTTTACAAGATTCACGAAGGTTAATCATAAAATAATAATATGAATTAAAATGAAGCTCAATATAGATAATTTGAGTAATAGGAATTTCTTATTTGAGCAACTTTTTTTTTTTAAAAAAAAAAGATTATGCTAATTTATTAAGGCAAAAAATAAGAATATACATGTTAAGTGACTAATAAAATAATATATTACTTGAAATCAAAATGCATTTACAATGAAAGATATTGATTATTTATAGGCTATAACAACGAGGCATTAACCAATGAGAACTTCCCTTAAAGTATGAAGGTCAATGTTTGCATGCCATGTGCCAAAGATATTGGTGGCGCCACCTAATTAATTTTTGCACCGCTTAGATTCATACGAGTTTGTCCATGCTTCTGCCACCTTTGAATTCCTGCCCTTTTGTCTTTTTTTGCAATATCATCATAGATATATTTTTAATCTTATCTTATCAAAAAAATACTTCTCCAAAAATGATCTCTCAATATTCTGTATCTTCGATAAACTTTACTATTGCATATTAAGTCTCCCCTCATATCACGTTTTTCAACTAGTTTTTTTCAATACACCAACAAATTAAGATTATTAATTGATTTTGACGTATAAATTTAGTCTAAGATTTGGCGTGTATAAATTATATTTCTAAATTTCAATAGGAGTCAATTTTAAAAAATGAAATTATAATTAAAGAAAAAATGTAAGCAAATAGAACTCGGTATAAACTATCAAAAGTCAATATAAATATAAATTATATAGGAATCTATGTATACTTTTATACATCATAAAAGATAAAATATGTGATAGACGATTTTAAATAAATGAGTAATACATGTATAAGCAATACATATATAAGAACATCAAAGATTAAAAAGACCTTTTAATAGTATGTACAATCCTCAAAAGATATTAGCGATTTTATTTGTCCACTATACATAATAAATTTTTATATTACTTATTTATTCTTCTTATAAATTTCTCATGCTATTTATTTTTTTCCACATAATATGTTCAATAATTCTATTAAATATCGTACGATGATCCCCAATTCATCCATCAACAATCATATTTCCTTTAATCATGATAAGTTAATTTACTTTAAGAAACCATTTGGTATTATGTATTAATTAAAATAATCCCTGAATTAAAATTGAGTCCACACAATACAATGTTGCATAATTCAACTCAAATACATCTAATACATGAATACCTTAATACACCATATGTGGTCTTATCTAATATCTAGGATATTGAGGGATTACTAATCCCAAGTTTAGTAATACTTGAATAAAGAAACAAAATGACTAAATTGCCCCTCAATTTCTTTATACAGACTTACTAAATGGTAAAGAAACACATTTTGCTCTTTGGCGCCTCTCATATTTTTTTGGCGGGCTTTTCGCTTCTTTAGTGATAGAGATTGTGTAGCCGTATAAGGTTGATTACTGGAAACATCTTCACTATTAGCCTCCAACTATTTGTTTTTTCTAACAAGGTCTGAACTTTTATCTTTTCTTCTTTTCTTTCATAATTGTACCCAAATGGTTCTACTAGGTGTATTGAGATGTGCTTAAAAATTAAATTAGTATTTTGTGGGTTAAAACTTTTGTACTTAGAATTTATAGATTCCTGTTCATATTGTGTTTATTAATTTTGTCTATTTTTATGAAAAAATTAGGAACACTTATGAATCTTCAACATCTTTCGAGCACTGAATGTCATTCTCGAGGAGATAATGAGCCAACAATTTATTATAATCTTTATTTGTGTTTTTATGGTTATTCATGGTCATTCACTAAGAAGGCGATATAGAAATAAATGTGAGATTAGGTATTGTTTGAGTGTTTTTGAATTTCAAAATATATTTCTCACTTAAATTGTATTATAAATGATAGTGACATTGTATGTATTGATAAATTAAGAATGGATAGAAATACCTTTCATAATTTAGTACTATTAACTAAGGATATCAGAGGTTTGACTGATGGTAAATATATGTCAAAATAGTGAAAAGCTAGCAATGTTCTTAAACATCTTGACTATCTGGATGGAGCGTAAGTCAAGCTTTAAAGAATGCTTAAGAGCTTTACTCAAACTAACTCCATTGTTACTTGTCAATCCTAAACCAGTGCTTGAGGATGAGACTGACGATCGATGAAAATGATTTAAGATAGGTGAGATTAATTTGAGCATCTAAATAATATAATTATATTAAAGATACATTTCTGTGGGAGATAACTCTATTTTTTATAAGGTTGATTGGGTGCATTGGATGGTACTTATATTCACATCAGAATTTCATCTGAGTATAAACCAAGATACAAGACAAGAAAAGGAGATATAACTTCTAATTATTGGGAGCTTGTGATAAAAATCTCAATTTTACTTCTTTGTTATCTTAGTGGGAAGGATCAGCTGCTAATGAATGTGTATTGCGAAATGCTATAATGTGACTCAATGGTTTAAAAATTCTCGAGGGTATGCCATGTATATATGATTATATATTCATATCAAAATACAAGAAGAATGATGTATTTTTTAGGAGGTAACTGTTGACATCCAATTTTCACTCTCCACAATACAAATTAACTATTGAGTTTCTTGAATTTTCAACGATTTAAAATAATTCTTCAGAATATGAATTTTATATATATATTGAATAATTTCTAGTAGTCTTATAATTTTAAATATATTATATACTTTATACATTTTTGGAATTATTATGCATCTTTCTTATATAATCTTTTAAGAATTATGTCACGCTCCGGGAGGGTACCCTAGACGTGACAGACACTCGGAGACTATTGCTAGCCCCCAAGTGGATCACTCAGTCTCTTTGTCATCGTTCAGTCAATTCATCGTCGAAAAAGAAATAATATAATATACAATAAATGTTATCTTATCATTGGGCTCATACTATCAACATTAATCTATCATACGAAAATAGAATAGAAAAATCAATAGTCTCAATATAAGGAAAGAAAGAGGGAAAGGAACCCTCGACATCAACATCAACATCTATGTCTACGAAGCCTCTATGCTATAGTCTAAGACAGTATCATGACAGGTCATGACTACTCAAAATCAAATAAAAGGCTAGAAAATCAATAGAAATAACCATTCTCCAAATGCAGGAGAGGACTCACCACTGTCTGGAATAGAGAGCTCTAAACCTCAACGATCGGGTTGCTGAATTCCTCGGTCTATCAAATCTGCATCATAAAATGATGCAGCACCAGAGAGGCGTTAGTAAGTGAATGTACTATATGTAAAACGGGCTAAGAAAAAAGAAATAATATAATTGACACTTATCAATCACTCAGCCTCACCTCAGATATAAAAGACAAGACTCTATCACCTCACTAGCTAGCAAGCATTAAACCTTCACATGACATCAGAGTTCTATCATCGTGAAACCTATCTGGGAGTATCTATAATCGACAATCACTACCTAGGAGCTGGTAGTGATACAACGAAGAGATGTCGTTACCACATCCGTCTAGTACCTTGCAGGGTAAAGGACGAGTCTATCGGTGGATCCAAAAGTTTGTCAAGTCCTCTTTTGGGACAAAGGAAACATTCGCTTTCACGGTCCAATCCTCTTCTACGCTAGCTATGTAGTTAATGGGTTCAAGGGGGATATACTCTTACCTATTTCGGTGCTAATACTCCTCTCAGAACTCAACATGCTCATAAACCTATCAATTCTTCAAGAACTCTCATCACCCAACCTCTACGGACAAGAATATCTATCAAATCTAAGGGAATTTTACCCATTCAACTCTATCAATAGTAATTTCAGCTGTCATAGTCATCAAAACACCCAATTCAGGACTCAAACTCAGTCAAGTATTATTTTCAGACATTCAAGGCTCTAGTCATCCCCTAAGTTCATTACTCAAGTCATTATGGAGAGATACTTTAAGGACCAAGTCACGATCACATAGTGGTGAATATATACAGTAAAAGTCAAACATGATGATCATCAATTCATGCTATGAAATTTTAGTTTAAGGGATTAAAACCAAGAATTTTAAGATATGACACAAGAATTTAAATCAATTATTCAAGAATTTGGAGAAATTACCAAAGAACCTTCAAGAACCCATAAATCAACATTCTATTCATGAATTTGTCATCCTAACTTTATTTTGGCACATGAGAGATCAATCCCATGCTTTTGGGTAGCTTTTATATACTGAGAATGACGAATCTTGAATTTTCCTTTAAAACCCTTACTTTCCTCTCCTTTTTCTCTCTTAAACCTAGTGTAAAATTAATAGATTTAGGATGATTTTGAGTTTTAAAACCCTTTTGTATGAAAATTATCTTAAAACTGACTGGAGATTTAAAAATACGTTGGAAAGGATGAAATTGCCCTTCCCATTTTAAAAGAAAAAAACAGTTTCTCCATGCACTAGTGCGCGATGCGCACTAGAGCATGTTAGCACCTTTTTCGTGAATTTTCGATTTCCTACGAATTTTTAAAAAAAACTAAAGTGTGGGTCCTCTCCATGTCGCGAAAGAAGCGCAAAAATCTCACTGTTTTAAGCTCACTTTGGAAAAATTAGTTCACATTTTTTCGCGTTAAATCCGAGTCGAGACCATTTTCCAACCCAGTTTTTCGCATGGATCGCAAATTAGGTCTTGGATTTTCTATCAGAACTTGGGAAGATACGTTGTGTGCACGACCAAGTTTAGGGGCGTTTTAGTAATTTCATGGGGTGTTACAAATTATGCCAAAAGATTTTGAATCATCTTAGTTTAATTATGAATATTTTTCAAGTTAATTCGCTATTAGTTGAGTTAATTATTTTATTTCATTAATTTTAAGAAACTCTTTAATTGATTAATATTGAATTCGTCTTGTAGCCAAATTAACTAATTGATTCAATTTGATTACGTTTCAAAATTGATCAAAGTTGCAATTAAGTGGCTAATTTTTCCTGTTAATTTCTACCAATTTTAACAAGACCCAATTGATCCATTTTGGATGAATTTTTGACCTAATTAGCCCCAAAACTTGGCTCAAAATTACACAATGTACAAATAATCTATACATACACGTGAGTGCGAGTCATCCGCCCTAAATTCCTTTTCTCCTCTTCTTTCAAATCATTCATACTCATATATTCCCCCAAACCCATCTTCCTCATCAAGAAGAACCAGCAACCAAATTCCCTCTGCAAACCCGACAAACTTCAGTGCTTGCGTCGAATTTCCTCTCGCGCGTGCACAATACCCAACCTTTAACACCTCAATGTTCACCCCACCTATCTCATTTTCTCTTCTCTCCCTCTTTTTTGATTCAAAATCTTAGTTTAATTATGAATATTTTTCAAGTTAATTCGCTATTAGTTGAGTTAATTATTTTATTTCATTAATTTTAAGAAACTCTTTAGTTGATTAGTATTGAATTTTTCTTGTAGCCAAATTAACTAATTGATTTAATTTGGTTACGTCTTAAAATTGATCAAAGTTGCAATTAAGTGGCTAATTTTTCATGTTAATTTCTGCCAATTCTAACAAGACCCAATTGATCCATTTTGGATGAATTTTCAACCAAATTAACCCCAAAACTTGGCTCAAAATTACACAATGTACAAATAATCTACAGATACACACACCGATCTCATTCTGTCTTCTCTCCCGCTTTTTCGATTCAAAAGAAAATGTCCCACCATATACATGGCTGACAAAAAGTTCAGATTTGTAATCAAGAATAGTGTTCAACGGCTAAAAATCCGAGGTGATGTGTTTTGATCTTTAACATTCCCTCCCATTTTCAAAAGGAGTTTTGGGGTTTCAAATTTGATTTTTGAAGTTCGATTTTGGCCTATAAAAGGCACATGTTTCTCCTTCATTTGCAGACAAGAGGCAGAGAGAGTTAAAGGAAAATCATCAGATATATCACTTTGAGAAAAGAAACAGACAATAATACATTACTAGCAATTCAAAAACTATTTCGTCTCCCTTTTCTTCGATTCCAGTAATTGAGTTTGAGTTTGGAAAAGAGTTCATGCTTGACGTTAAAGTCTTCATTTGCTGCTCCATAAAGGTAATACTCTTTACTTTGCCTGCGTTCTTCCTGTTCAAACATGGATGTGTAATCATAAAAGGAGTTATCTCGTTGCATTGACGTTTAGTCATGTTCGTTTATGTTGAGTTGAGAGCACTTAATATCATGCTTTTTTAGTTCTTAATCAACTTTTGGAGTGGATTCTGATTTAACGTTGGATGCACATTTACTGAAATTTTATAGGATCTTAGGTGATTTCAAAGCTTCGATTAATGACGTCTTAAGATTATTTTTTCTCGTCTCTATTGGGACTGATGCTGATCAGGTTAAATAGTTAACTACAATTAGTTAATTAATTAGTTAACTGATTGTAGTTAAGGTAGTTAATTGGTTGGGATAGTTGTTGAGTATTTATCACATGGGGAAATGTACATATTAAGTAGTGTGGAGATTAGATGTAAATATATATATATATATATACACACACACATGTGTAGCTGTACAAAACAAGTAGATACAAAATAGTGTACTCAAGGCTAATTGTGCTTTCAATGGAATAAAGGAAATTCCCTAAATTCTCTCTCTGTCTTCTCCGATTTCCTTTTTTATTCCTCTCAATTGATTCCAACATGGTATCAGAGCAGGTGAGTTCAAGGAATTCGAATCACTATTCTTAGTTTCATGAGTTGCCATTGATAGAAATTGAAGGAGACGAAACTGCGATTGAAGTCGCCATTGATAGGAATTGATGGAGACGACGACAACTTTAAGTGAGAATGCAACTAGAGTTTCAGCCGAAACTTTGGATCAAATATTGAAGAATCACAACCATCCATTATACCTTCATCCGTTAGACACTCCAGGTAGTGTTCTAACCTCAGTGCAACTCACAGGCAGCGAAAATTACTCACTTTGGAGTCATCTATGATGATCACACTTCCTCCAAAGAGTAAGTTAGGGTTTGTTCTTGGTAAATGCAAGAAATCTCATTATAAATCTGAGATGAAGGAGCAATGGGAAAATGCAATGCATTTATGCTTGCTTGGATCATGAACACGGTATCGAAGGAGTTATTGAGTGAAATTGTTTATGCTTCAGAGGCTGCAGTAGTTTGGGCCGATCTGAGTGAGAGATTCAACAAAGTTGATGGTTCTAGGAGCTATCAATTTCATCGAGAGATTTGCACAATAACTCAAGGTAGTATGACAGTTTCAACATACTTACTAAAATGACACTTCTATGGGATGAATTCGATGTTTTAGTTCCTTCGTCTGCTTGTAGTTGTGACAAAGCTAGAACCTATATTGATCATATTTAATACCTCCGCTTATTTGTATTTCTGATGGGATTAAATCCTCATGATGAATCCCTTGCCTACTCTGAGTCGAGCATATGATATGATTAATTCTGATAAGAGCCAATGTCTGACTATTGAAATTAAGACAGGGAGAGAGATGAATGAATCTATGGCATTGTATGCTAGAAATGGAAGAAGAGCTTATTATGCAGGGGGAGGTAATCACACAGGTCAGTTCAACAACAAGTTCAACAATCACAAGCCAAAGAGGAACTAAAATCTATTCTGTGATCATTGTAAGATGCATGGACACACCGGAGATATCTGTTACAAATTAGTGGGCTATCTAAATGACTGGAAGTTTAAGAAAAAATCACCTATGCAAAATAACAGGCTGCAGAGAAGTCATAATGTGGTGAATCATGTGGTTGCTTCCAAAGATGAGATAAAATTTGGAGATGTCTTTGATCTAGTTGTTGTTGCTCCTATGATGAAACGAAAAGAGACTAAGTCTAGCACAATTATGACAACACAACTCAGCTTCACTTCAAGTCAGTATAACAGAATCTTGCACATGCTGGAGAAGGAAGAAGCAAGTTCAAGCTCTGGTAGAGATCTAAATAACATGGCAAACATGGCAGGTATAATCGCCATATTTAATGCATTGTCTGTAAGTAGTAACAATGCACAACTCAAGGCAAAAGGGGGATAGGAAAACTGGATAGTTGACTTAGGAGCACCATATCACATGACAAATAATTTGGACAGGTTGTAACATACATCTAGCTGTGTAAATAAGATAGTTCACTTGCCCAGTGGGGAGACTGCACAGGTGTCACACACTGGTCACTATAGCATAGCAAATGGGAACATTTTAAAGGATGTATTAGTGGTGCCTGCTTTCAATCATAATCTACTTTCAGTGTCTAAATTAACAAGGTAATTGAATTACTCAATTAATTTTTTTCTGAGTTTTTTGTGCTCCAGGACCTCTCCAGTTGAAAGGTGGGGGATTGGTAAAGAAGTCGATAGACTATATCATCTTCCTACTGGATTGCAAGGTGAAGAGAACAGGGGGACTCAACAGGTGCTGATGACACAACATTACAGTGCAGATAAGATGTTGTGGTACAATAGATTAGGCCACCCTTCTATGAGAGTATTGAGATATCTATTCATGGATAGGAATTTCAGTGACAACGACGAATGTAATAAGTGTGTTATCTACCCACTTACTAAACAGGCCAGATTACCTTTCAGTTTGAGTAGTTCTAGAGCACAAACTGCCTTTGATCTAATTAATCTTGATGTATGGGGACCTTATAAAATTGTTACTGATAATGGTTTTAGATTCTTCCTTACTATTGTTGATGACTACTCCAGAATATGTTGGTTATATTTGTTGAAATTGAAAAGTGAAACTTTCTTAGTGTTAAGAACCTTCTTGACACTAGCGAAAACTCAATTTAGCGGGCAGGTTAAGAGAATAAGAACTGATAATGGGGCTGAATTTTTTAGCAATGAATGTTGTGAGTTACTGAGGTGTCTTGGTATCATTCATGAGAGCAGTTGTCCATACACTCTACAACAAAATGAGTAATTGAAAGAAAATGCAGGCATATACTTGAGGTGGCTAGAGCAATTAGATTTCAAGGCATTATCCCTATCAGAATTTGGGGAGAATGTGTCTTAGCTACTGTTTATTTGATTAATAGACATCCTACTTTAGTGTTGCAGGGAAAGTCTCCATATAAGCAGTTTCATGGACACAAGGCAAGTATTGATCATCTCAGAATCATAGGCTGCTTGTGTTTTGCAGCAAGATTAGTCAGACAAGATAAATTCCTTCCTAGAGCTGAAGCATGTGTACTATTGGGGTATTCTGCAACTCAAAAGGGATATGTACTCTATAGCCTGTCTCAAAGGAAGATTATCATCAGTAGAGATGTGGTATTCAAGGAGAATGTGTTTCCTTTCAAACAAATGACCAGCAGACAGAAGCAACTGTTTCCAGTTGAGCCAAATATAATATCAGATGATTTTTCTGTGCATCATGAGGATGAAAAGCTACCTGAACCTGTTCCCACAGCTAAGTTGTATCCAGACAATGATCCCACAACTATGAATGATCCTTCATCAGAACCAGAGGACAACACTGATGAAACACTTGCTACACAACAATACCACAGCTGCCTTGACATCAAGAAGAGCTGAGACAGTTACATGCTGGAAGTTTATCAGAAATAATCATCAACCTATTTGGATGAAAGACTATGTGTCCCAAACAACCATAACACACACACTCCTTCATTCTCAAAGCAACTATGTCTCTTATAATAACATATCGTCCAAATACAAAGTCTATTTATCATTGTTCTCCACAGAAACTAAACCAAGAACTTTTGAGGAAGCAGCCAAGGATAAAAGATGGATACATGCAATGCAAGAGGAGGTGCAAGCTCTGGAAGAGAATTGAACATGGGAGATAGTTGAATTGCCTGAAGGAAAGAATATTGTTGGTTGCAAATAGGTGTTCAAGATCAAGTACAGAGCTGATGGCGAAATTGATAGGTTCAAAGCTAGATTGGTAGCAAAGGGGTACAACCAAACTGAGGGAATTGAATATCAAGAGACATTCTCTCCAGTAGTGAAAATGACAATTGTGAGAACAATCATAGCACTTGCTGCTGCTCAACATTAGAGCATTTTTCAGATGGATGTTTTAAATGCTTTCCTACAGGGGGATCTACTTGAAAAAGTGTATATGGAGCTGCCCAAGGGGTTCTACCATGCTGAGAAGGACAGAAGACTTGTTTGCAAACTAGTGAAGTCCTTGTATGGACTTAAACAAGCTTCAAGACAGTGGAATGCTAAGCTGACTGAGGCCTTGTTGAGTTCAGGGAATTCACAAAGCCACTTAGACTATTCCTTATTCACAAAGAAGAAGGGAAATGGACTGGTGATAGTCCTAGTATATGTTGATAATTTGCTGCTCATAGGGAATGATGCAGGGCTGATAGAAGAAATCAAGCATGTTCTGCATAGTCACTTCAAAATCAAAGATTTAGGAGAACTCGGGTACTTGTTGGGTATTGAATTTATGAGATCAGAAAAGGGGATTGTGATGAATCAAAAAAATATGCACTTGAATTGATAGCTAAAGCATGTTTAGGGAATGCCAAACCTCACATGACACCATTGGAATGCAATCTGAAACTAACCAGTGTTGAAGTTGATCCTGAAGCCCTGTATGAGGACATTCCAAGATACCAAAGGCTAGTTGGGAAACTACTTTACCTTACTATTATAAGGCCAGACATAGCCTTTGTAGTACAATTACTTAGTCAGTTCATGCAGAATCCTAAAGTATCACATTGGGAGGCTGTTTTGAGGGTGATAAGGTATATCAAGTTAGAACCAGGCAAAGGGTTATTCATGAGTTCTAATTAGCAATTTCAGCTACATGTATACTGTGATGCTGATTGGGCTGCATGCCCAAGTACCAGAAGATCTGTCACAGGCTTCATTTTGAAATTTGGTGACTATCTCATTTCTTGAAAACCAAAAAAATAACACACAGTCTCTAAGAGCTTCACAGAGGCAGAATATAGGAGCCTAGCTGCTTTGACAGCCGAAATTGTAGGGATCACAGGTTTGTTCAAAGAACCAGTAATCATTCACTGTGACAACAAATCAGCCCTTCAAATTGTTGCTAATCTGGTATTTCATGAGCGCACAAAACACAGAGAAATAGATTGCCACTTCATTCGAGAAAAGATCCAAAGGGGGCTGATCAGAACCATCTATATCCACACTAAAGATCAAGAAGTTGATTTGCTTACCAAGGCTCTAGGAAGAGCACAACATGAGTGTCTATTAAGCAAGCTTGGATTATTGAATCTCTTCAATACATCTAGCTTGAGGGGGAGTATTGGGACTGATGTTGATCAAGTTGAATAGTTAATTGCAGTTAGTTAATTAATTAATTAACTGATTGTAGTTTAGGTAGTTAATTGATTGGGATAGTTGTTGAGTATTAATCATATGGGGAGATGTACATATTAAGTAGTGTGGAGATTAGATGTAAATATATATATATATATACATGTGTAGCTGTACAGAACAAGTAGATACAAAATAGTGTACTCAAGGCTAATTGTGCTTTCAATGGAATAAAGGAAATTCCCCAAATTCTTTCTCTGTCTTCTCCGATTTCCTTTCTTCTTCCTCTCAATTGGTTCCAACAGTCCCTTGCTTTAAGAATCAAGTTTTTGATATGAGGACATTCGAGTCACCCTGAGATGAGATGCAAATCCATATTTTCTTGGCTAAGTTCACTATCATTCTTACCCTGTATCCCCGCTACAGTTCTGTTGTTTTCGAGCATGTCAAGGTCTTAAGTTGTTTCGTTTTAGTTTTCTTCTAGTCAGTTTGCATTTATGATTTAACCAACTACATATGAATTTTGGTTGTTTCTTTATTGATTCTAAGATGTCATTATTTAGTGTTTAATCAGCTTTATTAACAGTATGCTAGAGTTATTGGTGAATGCTGTTAAAATGACCAGGTTCTCTTTTTCTGTTTTGTTGGCAAACTTTTCCAAACATTCTAAATCCCCATATGTCCCTCATTATTTTGTTATAATGTTGCTAACCTATTTACTTGCGTAGTTATTTTGGTTTCATTCGTACCCCTTCCTTTAAGTTTTAAGAGTTAAGTCTTTAGTGTATCTCTAAGTATTTCTTGTTGAAAAAATCAAAATGGTTTCTTGCGGTAACGAAGCAGCGATTCACTTCTACCTTAGGCCTTAGTCGGTTTTAACAAGTGAAAAGACTAATTTGTTATATTCTAATTCGTGATTAGTTTCAGCCCCTTTCCAATTTTTTCTTTAGAACTGTTGCTACTGGTTTCATTTCCCCTCTTTAAATTACTCCGGTTGTTGAATTGGTTAATGTAACTCATACTTTACTCTTGTTATGTCTTTGGAGACGTTTGCTTTGAACTTTGTTATGTTTTTTATTTAGGGATATTGGTACCATTTTATACATTAGCTTTTGTATTCAATATGAAAACATGCTATATCAATTTTCAGACAAAGCCTGTAGTAGTTTGTTTCACATAGAGGCATTTGAACTCTTTTATTTATTTTAGGCAAGGATTATGCTCTTCTTAAGCATCATTGACAGCTTTTCTTTTTTATATATAGAAATATTTAAATTTTCTTACATATTTCCTTTATATACCTTGCATGTGATATTCCTTCATATGTACTATTAATCTCATTCCCTCTTTCCTAATACGTCTTACAGAATATTTATTAGGAACAAACTGTTAGTTACCCAATTTCTTACATTTTATTTATTCAATAGGATTTGTAGCTAACATTGAAACGCATTTTGAAGTAAGCTGGTGTGTATCTTGTATGACATTTCCACTTCTCATATTCGAAATAATACATAGGGTGTCTTATTTTACTTGACTTTATATTTGCTTTATTCAATCTTATGAAATTTGAATAGTTTACTAATCCTTTTTTTTCTTTTTATTTGCATAAAAACCTTGGGAGCTGGAGTTTCTATTTTTGGAACTTTGGCCCAATATATGGGCCAACAGCTATTGGGATCGTCCATGCTTAGAGTTTTGTAAATTAGTAGTTAACGTATTTTGTTTTTTCCGTCACCGTTTGATTACATTTTTTTCATACATAATATTTCTTTATATGAATGTGGGTACATTAGCTAACTTTGTTTTTATTTGAAGATTATTTTGTGATTAATATTATTTGCTACGGAATCTAGTGTTGATATTTGTAGACTTGGACAAATTTTTATAATCATTCAAAAGCTCTTTTCGAAATAAGTCGAAGTTCTAAAGAAAATTTTCGTAAATGTTTAATATTTTTTATTAATTAAAGCCTTAAATAACCTTTCAAAGTTTTAGAAATTTTCTTAACAGGTTCAATAATACAAGATATATATATATATATATATATATATATATATATATATGTCATACATAAGGTATATATTTTATCCTAGCCTCTTCTATACTTGGAATATCATTATTATTTTGCATCGACCCATCGTGTTTTATAAACATTATTTATGTATAGATAAAAGATTTAAAAAAAACAAAAAATAAAATTGTACGTCTTGCCATATTTTTATTACAATATATAGGTGTTATCATTTTATCAATCCACATAAATAAAATAATTTGCTCTATATATTTTGACAACGCACATACATACATTTTATTTTATTTTATAAACACACAAGATCACACATTTTACGTAATTTTTACTTTATTTTAGTTTTTGTTTCAAAATCTCATTTCATTTAATTTTTGCATAAATTACATGTTTTGTTATATATCTACACAACATTATCCCATCTCATCTTTCATATTGATTTTGTAAATAAAATGACAAGTTTTTCATACCTAATATTTCCATGAATTATTCATGATAAATTTTATTGGTTTATTTATCCCATATAATTTTAAATATGCATCTATATTTTTCAAATGTATAAATTCTCATACATTTCAAGTTTATCTATTTAATATATCAATTATTTTCATGTTATAAAATAATAATATTGAAGCTTTCCACAGATATTATAGACAATGCGTATGACATACCTTGTATTTTTCTGACCCAAATTAATTATTATTTTTATCACTAATTTTAATGAATGTTTATCACAAATCATATTTTCCTAAGTTAAGTTTAAGGACTATCTTCAGTTAGGTTCTGAGGGATGCCTAACACCTTTCCCTCGAGTAACTACAGCCCTTACCTAGAATTTTACTAGTTTCGCAAATCAAAACAGAGTGTATATTTATATTTTTTAAATTTGGTTTTCTAATATTTTTCTTAAAATTAGGTGGCGACTCAAATTTCTCAAACCCGAGAGCACAGCCACAAGATGTTGCGAGCTATTTTGACCGGTTCGAAAATGGGGCGGCATAATAACTACACATGAAAAGAATAAAAAAGTAACTTAATTTTATGTTTATATGACAGATAATTATTATTTATGCGATGGAGGATATACAAATGGAAAAGATTTTCTTTTTCCTTATAGAGAGTATAGATATTGGTTAAGAGATTGGCAAGGTGACAACCCTCCACCTCAATGTCGAGAAAAACTTTTCAATATTAAGCATGCTAGGGTTCGTAATGTTATTGAAAGGATGTTTGGTCTCTTGAAAGGGCGTTGGAGAATTCTTAGGAGCTCTTCATGGTACTCCGTTAAAGTTCATAATAGGATTATAAGTGTTTGTTGTTTGATTCAGAATTTTATCAGTAGAGAGATAAATGTGGATCCTTTAGACATGAATATAGAAGAACAAATGGAGAATCAACCTGAATATATTGATGTTGTTTAATCGTCTGAAGAATGGACTATCTGGAGGGATGGGCTGGCTCAATCAATGTGGAATGCAAGATCTAATCAGTAATGATGCACTATATTTATTTTTTTGTAGTGAAGTTAGTTAGCTTGGGCTTTTAAGGTGAGTATTTTAACAAAAGTTAAAATTGCTCTTCTAGTTTA
>JAOTQJ010203872.1:0-19652 GCA_025642045.1 Solanum sejunctum
GGTTTGACTCCTATACCTTCTTATTTGGATTGTTGTTTTTACTCACATTTTGGGCTTTCTGCTTTACATACTTGGTATGTATTTTGTATTGACCCCCTCCTTCGGGGGTTGCGTTTCATGCCCGCAGGTACCTACGAGCAGGTATGAGACCCTCTTGATTAGGATCTCTAGTTTCAGATGCAGTGCCCCTCTTTGTTTCAGGAGCCAGCTATTGGTAGCTTCTCCTGTTCACACGTCTTGTGATTGTGTTATGTATATGTATATACTGTTCAGCATACATGTCTAGAGGTCTAGGGATACTAGTGGGTAGTGGGTATGTGAGATATACGTGAGCACATGGTCTAATATGCATATTTGATACTTGATCAGGTGGCGAGACCGCATTACTCTATGTATGATGTGATTATTAGGCGGCAGGACCGCAGCGAAGACCTTGTCGGCCCGCATTCATTGTATGTATATGTCTATATGTGTTGTTGTATATTTTGGGAGCTGCTGCAGGTGAGGATAGAGCATAAAAATAGAGGAAACTCTACCAGAATTTCGGTACGTTTTCTTAGACTTTAAGTTGGGTATTGTGAGTTAATATTGGTTCAAGTGCCTAGTCGGCATGAGTCATGGCCCTGGGGTTGGGCTGTGACACAATATCACCTCTATGATGAAATATATGGAGATCTCAACAATGATGAGTTTTCGGAGCATGGGGTTAGGGATACCTATGTAGTACAAAGGGAAGAAGTCCGACCTCGAGACTTGGGGTGGTATCATGGCATAGGAGCCTAGATTATTATTATAGAGGAGATAGACTAGTGAATAGAGGAGACAGAATGGGCAATGAAGAAAAAAGGTTAGATGAGAGGTTAAATCTTGCTTGCTTAATGGAGAAAGCAAAACCTTTGTTTAATAATGATGAAGACTTGAAGGTGAATTCCAATATTTCATGTGTTGTGAAAAGAATTGTGAGAGCCCTTGCCAAAGGAGAGCATGATCAAAGGGAGAATCAGTTTCATGTTAGGTACAAAATTCAAGATAAACTATGTTCTTTAATCTTTGATAGAGAAAGTTGCACTAATGTAGTGAGTAGTTCTTTGGTGGAACATATGGGAATTCTAACAACAAAGCATCCCAACCCTAACAAGCTATAATGGCTCAATGAGAGTGGAGAAATAAGGACGTCCTCAAATAAGCAACCATTCGATTTAGTGTGGGTATACAATGATGAATTGACTTGTGATGTTGTACCCATGTTGGCATGTGATGTCTTGTTTGGAAGACCATGGCAATTTAATAGGTATGTTGTGCACTAAGGAAAATCCAACAAATACACTTTTGTGATTGAAGCTAGAAAGTATGTCCTTGCACCTCTTACTCCACACCAAATGAGTGAGTACTATCGAGCTATGAAGGAGCTTCGGGATAAAATAAATGTGGAAGAGGCAAAGGGATATGGTGGAAGTTTTGAATGCTTTTTCAACACCCATCTTGTATTGTATGTTAACCATAATACTAGAACTTTTCCTAGTATTGTTTTTCTCTTTTGCAGGACTATGACAAGAAAGGAAAGGAGAATGTGGTAGCAGATGCAATATCAAGAAGGTTTATGTTGGTGACTACCTTGGCTTCTAGAATGGTGGGATTTGGAAGCTTAAAGGAATTCTATCCTAGGGATCTCGAATTCAAAGATACTTTTGATAATCTAACCCAAGAGAAGCGGGTTGATAGGTTTCAATAAGTTGATGGTTTTTATTCAATGATGGATGAGCTTGTGTTCCTATGAGATCATGGAGAGAGCTATTTGTCAAGGAGGCTCATAGTGGTGTTTTAATGGGACACTTGCGAGTACCCAAAACACCTTGACATTCTAAAGGAGCAATTCTTTTGGCCCAAGATAAAGCGTGACGTGGAGCGAATTTGTGGACAATGTCTCAATTGTAAGCATGCCAAATCCGTAACTTGGATACCGCTCTCCCTACTCCTAGTGGCCCATAGATATACATCTTTATGGATTTTGTGTTAGGCATTCCTAGGACTAAAAGAGGATATGATAGCATATTTATGGTAGTGGATAGATTTTCTAAAATTACTTATTTTATTTCATTCCATAACTGTGATGATGCATCCGATGAAGCATATTTATTTGTCATCAATGTTCTTAAATTACATGGAGTCCTCCAAACCATCGTTAGTGATAGGGATTCCAAATTTATTAGTCACTTTTGAAAGAGTCTGTGGGGTACACTTGGTACCAAACATATGTTCTCTATTACTTGCCACCCTCAAATGGATGGACAAATTGAAGTAGTCAATAGGACTCTTACAAGTGTGCTTTGATGCATGATTAGAGGGACAACAACTACTTGGGAAGACCGGTTACCCTTGATTGAACTTGTATATAATTGGTCTTTCAACTCCTCTATTGGAATGTCACCATTTTAGGCATGGTATGGCTTTAAACCTTTGGTTCAACTAACCATGACTCCATTATCTAGTAATATTCTTTTGAGACTAGATGCCAAGCAAAAGGCAGATTAAAGGAGATGATGAGCATTCATGCCAAGGTTAAAGAGGCCATTGAAAAGAACAATTCTAAGGTGGCTATTCAAAAGAATTAAGGGAGAAAGGAAGTGATGTTGAACCCAAGTGATTGGATGTATGTGTAGAGGTTTCCACATGTCCAAAAAGGAAAGATAAGCCCAAGAGAAGATGGACATTTCAAAGTACTCAAGAGAATCAATGAGAATGCCTACATGATTGACTTGTCAAGTGAGTATAATGTTTATAATATTCAATGTTAGTGATTTATCTACTTGTGTTGTAGGCGAATCTTTGGATTCTAGGACGAAAACTTGTTAAGAAAGAGCGGATGATAACATGCAAAGTATTGATGGCACTAATATAAGTGGCATGTACCCCTAAATATCACTCATAAGGACTCAAGCAAAAGATCTCTAAGACCTACAAGCAATGTTCATGAAAAAAAAGCATTAGAGGAGCTTGAGGGTTACTAAAGAAAGGATTACAATGTGCGGAAGGTCTCTTAAGGTGAGAAAAAGGAAGAAAAGAGGTCATGTGTGCAAATGACTACTACTTAAATTAAAGGATATGAAAAGTAGGAAACCAAACAAGGCCCTTACTTATTAAGGGAAAAATTGTAAAGAAATATTTTCTTTTATTTACTGAGTGTAAATAGTCTTATTTTATCATTTGGAGGACTTAGACTATGCTGACTATTGAATTCTTAAATTGTAGCATCTTCTAGTGAGTAATTAGAGTGAAATCTTAGAACTGCTGGTTGACTTAGTTGTTTGACTAATTAAAGGTTGCCCATTTGTAGTTCTTAGTAGTTGCCTTTAATTTTTCTTTTAGGGTTTTTATTGGGTTGTTGAAATCAATTGGGAGGTGAGGGTTTTAGTCCCTTGTTGCCCATAATTTCAATAGTTTGAATTTAATCCACATATCCTTCTATCTTTGTTCCCTTTTTCCTTTCTTTCTTGTTCGATCCTTATCAGGTAGTGTCCAACTAACCCAAGAAAACTTTGAATATCTGAAGGAGTCAATGGTAATTTTTCACAGCGTCTATCTTCTTTAGATCAACTTTGATAGCATCATTAGATACCACATCAGCTAGAAAGGCTACTTCACCCAACCTTCACATTCACTAAACCTTGCAAATGATTATTTATATCTCAAGGTCTGAAGAGCTAACCTTAAATCATTCATATGCTCTTGTTCACTTTGGGAAAAAATTCGAAAATCATCAACGAAGCCAACTACAAAAGTATTAAGGAATGACTTGAGCACCTAATTCATGAGATCTATAAATATCTTTGGATCATTAGTCAACCCGAATGACATCACCATGATCTCAAAGTGCCTGTATCTACTTCAGAAAGCTGTCTTGGGAATATCACACTCCCTTACCCTTAATTGATGATAACTAAAATGGAGCTCAATCTTGAGAAATGTGTTGCCCCTTGAAACTAGTCAAGTAAATTGTCAATCCTTGGAAATAGATACATATTCTTGATTATTACCTTATTCAATTGTTGATAGTCAATACACGTCCTAAGTGAGCTATCCTTCTTAGTCACAAAAATCATGGGAGTACCCCAATGTGATATACTAGGCCTGATAAAGCCCTTCTACAACAAATATTTTAATGGATCCTTCAACTCCTTTAATTCTTCTAGAGATATATGATAAGGAGGAATGGAAATACATTGAGTATTAAAAAGAAGATCTAAGTCAAATTTTGATGGTTGATGGTCACGCTCCAACAAGAAAATAGTCGCTATGAGTAATTAATCTAACTGAGGTTAGGATTAAATCCACAAGGAATATAGTACATGACTATAAGATTTTACTACTAATCATTCCTAGTGTCTATAACTACAATCTCTAGATGGGGGATTTGTTGTGATTCAAAGAACAACTTAAAATGAAAACAAATTAAAATTCGGGAAAGCACACAATTTTTGGGGCAACTTGGTAATTATGTTCCCCATGGATTGTTGACTCAATTATCCTAGGTAACATAACTTTGATTAGCAAATTGCATGCAAGATGGTAAGTGAAGTTCTTCTAGTCCTTTTGTGAAGGTGAGGGTTGAATTTCATCGTGGCGCTTGGTCGGTCACCATGGAGTGCCAACCAATTGTTACCTATTATCCTAGTCAACCTCTCTTTGGTCTAGTTTGGTTGATTAGATGGGAAAACATCAACCGGATCTCAAAAATAATATCTACTTCCCTTTTCCTATTCGTCACTACCTTGGTCGAGATTATGATAGTAGGTAGGGTTTGGTGTTGGCCACAACCAAACAACATTAATCATGAAGGGAAATAAATAATACATGCAAAACCCTAATCATAGACATGCACAAAACCTAGGTCATCTCAAGTCAACTACCCATGGTTCCCACAACCCTAAGTTATGGGTGTTTAGCTACTCATGGCTAAGACAAAACACACAAAAATACACACTATGTTCATAGTTGAGAGTTTCACCAATAACAATGGAAAATATAGGCACCACAAGTTGCAAACCTACAAGCTTTAGTGATCAACAATGAGTATAAAACAAGATTTGTAATCTCAAAAAATGGGTTTCCCAAAAAGAACACTAATCTACTCTAAAAATTTAAGAAAAGATTCAACATGTTATTAAGAGATGTCTACTGTTCGAACTATCCTTCAAAAAACCTAACTTAAATAATTTATAATATATACAAAGTAACAATAGGAATTATTCAGAAAAGACAGCTGGCATTTGATAAATTTCATAGTTATGACTTGTAGGTTTGCCTAAGAGTCGTAGTCGGGGTCTCGTATCAGGTTCGTAGCACCTTGGACTGAACTGGTATGACCCATAGGTATGAGGCATTACTCAAGCTATGAATCATATGTTAGTCTTGTAGTCTTGGTCTTCAGTTTTTGGTCCAACATTTTGGCTCTCTAGTTCTTACTACGAGTCTACCTATACGAGTCAGAATGTGTCTTATGACTCATAGGCTGGGCCTGTAGGGGTGACCTTCACTTGGCAGATTTTTTATTTTTGGTCTCTAATTCCTGCTATGGCATGCTACAACTCGTAGGAGGGGTCATATGGCCTATGCTTCAGCAAAAATCTGCAACTTTTCTTCAAAATCAAGCTAACCTAACACAAAAACACATCAAAACACTAAAAAGTTGCTTTATCAACTCATAAAATCCCTTGTTTTCGGCATCAAACATCCTATAAATTGATAGCACATCAATACCCTCAATTTAGAATTATTGTTTGTGCTAAAGTGACGACTCAATCTATGCAGGTAAAAAGAAATACATAGTAGCTATATCAATGGAATATATAACATCTCATTTGGTTCAGGTACCTATCTACTATTTTGAAAATAGGGTTGCATAGTTATTGAGCAAACAAGACAATCATGAAGGACTTGACAATCTAACTTTGGCAAGATAAGGACCATCAACCATCCACAATCCCTGATATAGTCATATGCTACTCAAGTAATACAAACGCCCTCACTAAAATGAAGTCCCATACATTCACTCAAGAATATTCAGAAAGTAGGGACTGAGGAATATTCTCACTCTCACAATTGAAATTCATGCACAATGACTAACACTATAAGCTTGCCCTTATACTCATTTTTCTGGCTTAGTAATAAAGTGGAGTTGGATCACTTTAGGAGTTAAAGCTTGTAACATAAGCTCAAAGTGCTTTGGTGCAGAATTCTTGCAAGTAGTGACTAAAAGCTATCATTGAATCATGTTTACCAACACTCTTTGCTTTCATAATCCAACTCTCTTTTTTTAATCAATCCCTCCTTTTTTACTTACTTTGTTTTTTTATCTTGGGCTTTGTTTCTTTTTTTCAGTTGTGCCTTGATTTCAAACTCATTTTTGCTACTTTTTCTCAATTAAAGGCACTTTTCTTCTTTTCTTTCACTCGGTTCATGCCTTTTAATTTCTTTATTAATTTCCCAACTAATCACCTTATCACTTTCACTTTACCACAATAAAGGCCACCCTTAACTTAGGATTTTTGCCTCATGTGAAGTACATAGGGCCCCCAACTGCAGCCACCGTCAACTTAGGCCTTTGGCCTCAATCAAGGTTCACACGATCAAGGATAGACAAGGGCCAATATCAAGGTTTTTCATCAGACAAGGTTAAGCTAACAAGGTATCAAGAAAGAATGAATGCGTGATAAGCTCAAAAGTTTAGAAAAAAAAGGGATTCTCTCACTTCACCAGTGGGGTATTTTAGGCTAAAAGTAGTTTAACTCAAAGAACAAAGGCCTAAGATCATTTCCATATCTACCACATCACCAAAACAACTTTAGAGTAATAAGGCAAGTTCTGAGTCCATACAATATGCATGAATGCTGCAAAATAAGCTCAAAACACACATGGCAATTCAATGCACAATCAAGTATAGATCACAGGTCATGCTTTTAGTCTTATCTTACCTTCACAATATTAGAATAAACATTGCAAGATACTTACAAATGTATGTATGCATCAACACTTACAACCTTAAAAATTTTTAGGGTACCCAATTTTTGATCGAAACATTGAATATAACTGCAACAATGATGTATATGCCAATAGATAATTACTACATAAATTTACCAATTATCTATACTACCTAAACATGCCAGTTCAACTAGAAATTAATCATCCACAAACAAAAAGATGCATGGCAAGAAAACCTTGGGATTAAAAATAGGGGAAGTTATGGACTTGAGGTTACTCAAACTTCACCTTGATCCATAGCTTCCACCACCCCACAAAAATAGGATTCCTTATTCTCAAAGTAAAGACCAAAAAAAAAATAAACACAATTTAATAGAAATATATATACATATATATTCATTAAAAACCAAAGATAAATATCCAAAGTAGAAGTAAAAATCACATTCAACATAAACATATTTAAACACAACCAAAAACCAACAAAATAAAAAGAATGTTTGAAAAGAAAATAAAGTATCTAATAATATCAAAATGAACACTGCAGTCAAAAGAAGTCAAACATCAAGGTGCATCAACCAGGTGGGGTGTACTGTGCTCAATCTCTCTGAATAGCTGCCCATAAAAGCGAATCCCGCACTACCCCTTCAGGTATAGGCTCATCATCATCAGTTCTTGGCCTCTTTGGGGTCGTCTCTTGATCAGTATGCTCTAGAGGCCTCTTCGCTCTAGTGTCCGATCAGTCGGTAAGCCAATCAAATGCCTCATCAACGACCGGTGCTCCCTCCGAGGGGGGAACAGGGGCTGCCAACATCTATAATAAGTCGGCCTTGAGCCTGCATAACTCCTCAATCACCACACTCGTGTCGGCAGGCCTAGCACCCTTGAGCCTCTTCT
Source organism: Solanum sejunctum (assembly GCA_025642045.1). Lineage (NCBI taxonomy): Eukaryota > Viridiplantae > Streptophyta > Magnoliopsida > Solanales > Solanaceae > Solanum > Solanum sejunctum. The sequence continues at coordinate 7,873 of JAOTQJ010203872.1, forward strand.
AGACTCTAGCCTCGAATGTTTCAACCGTGCATTGACTGCTCAGACTCTATGATCAACTAAATCTTGGGTAAATGCCCGCATCCTCTCCTCATCATCCCAAACAATTTGATCAATTAATGGGCTAACCCATACTGATATCTCTCAAAGCCTGCCCTCTGGTACAGGTACCCTACATAATAAAGCTTGAAAAGCAGCAACAGAGAAAAGAGGGTCAACCTAAAATGTCATTGTTGCTGGTGCTAGGGTGCTGGTAGATGGTGTAAACTAGATCTCAGTTGCCGATGTGGGCTCTATAGTAACTAGAGTAGTACCTATAGGAGCTAGAGGTGAACCTAGAATCTGTGGCTCGACAGAAAATTACTTTGGGATAACTGGAGGATCTTCTCGTGGTAAGGCCACCAAATTCTCATAAGCCTTGATGAGGTTGGGATCTATAGTGCATGCAGCCTCAACATGAGGATCCCGGTGAGGATAGATGGGAATACTTGCTGCACTAAATTATTGATAGATCAAAACTGGAAATGGCAGTGAGGTGCTCGTCCGAGATACAGCTTCGTAAATCTACTTTGAGATGATCTGGGCCCAATGTATAGCATAACCAGCTAGGATGCTAGCCTCTAGGATTGCTCTCTCAAGAGTGATCACATTATCTGTGAAAGTTGGACTAATACGCCAATGGATAATGGACTATCAAAACTTGGCCCAAAATGATAGGTGTGCTTTAATTATGAGGTTAGCGTAATTTATGACCACATTGATTCTACACCTTCCTAGCAGATTTGACTCGGGATCCAGTATAGCAACTCTTTTCTTTCCACGATATTCTTCCCAGTCACCACTTTCCTCACTTTATCAATATGGCTATCATATTCTACGGTGGACTTAGGCACTCTATAATTAGTCCCAAACTGTACTCGTCTGATTATCTCCTCCAAGATATCCGCTCTCCTCCTTTTGACCATCACCATCCATAGCCTAGACTTCTCAATTGGCCTATTATTCGTTGGCAATCCCCAGTGGAGTATAGCAAGATATGCCGTACAGAATTCACGGACAATGTAAGGGGCATATTTTCCCAGCTGCTACGTGGTCCACCTAAGTTCGTGGTCATCCAAGCCAGCATCCAATCTGGGTAGCCTATGTTTATTAGAGGACCGGGACTCCTAATAAATTGGAGAACCGACTTGCCTTGCCCTTTTGTCTTCAAACCATGGTCGTATATTTCCTTCATTCTAGGGACACACCATCTATGATCTTCTGGTGTTTGGGACTGTACCTCCTCCTAATAGGTCTAGGAGGTGCTTTCGGACATAGACTTGGAGCAGGAATGCGAGGGGGTCATTTGTGCAAGCTGCTATCTGACCCATCCCCGTTGCCCTGCTGTTCCTCCTCTTTAGACTGAGAAGAACTACTCATTTCCATGGGCTTCTATGCTACAAGTGCCCAAGTCTGAGTCTATTGGCCTCCAGGTCTAATCTAACTCTGTGGACTTCCACAGAGCCTTTGGATTGCTCGGTGTTGGAGGATTCATCCCGCAACATCTATTGAAGAGCTTGAATAGACCATTTTCCTTTTGGAGGCATATTGTCTGCAAACAACCCACAAAATATCATTTAAGTTCAAGATTTTTGATTCACTAAAATACAAAGTAAAGAACAGGGAACAAAAACAAATAGAACTTAACTATGCACTGATGCAACTGCAAATGTGCAGGTACGAGTGCAGTTACGACTCGTAGGGTGACTAGTGTGTCGTATACCAGCCTCATACAACCAGTTGTGCCTTTAAAATACATTTTGATCACAGATATTAGATGCAGTTATGACTCTTAGGATGACCTATGAGTCATAGTTCTGATCTCGTACTTAGTTCCAAAACATTTTAAAATCTTAGCTAAGTTTATGAGACCCTCACTACAATCATACTAGGTACTACAAGTCGTATATTGGTCTCGTATGAGAAATATAAAGGAATTACAGGTGATTGATGCTTGCTACAAGGGACCACTATGACTCATAAAGGAACTTCTGAGTCATAGGAGTGCCTCGTAACTGATCACCAAAGCTACCTACCATGCCTCCTTATTTCCTACTCAAAGCATAAATACATCATCAAATCTCATTTCATTCAAGCAAATAAGAGCAAAGCAAGACTAACTAACACATATTCAATTCCAAATTAACATTGGTAGCTCAAAACGACCATTATCCCTAAGAGTCGATGTCAATTTTAAAATATGTCTAGCTCACCAAACATAAAATATGTTACAAACTGACACTTGACAACAAGACGCGTTCCAAATGAGTGCAATCACCCTTTATAATGATTCAATGAAATTCATTTATTCAAACACAGGCAATCACACCCATACTACCTACAATTCAACTCCCACAACAATAATGCAATACAAACCAGAAGATTACCAATTTCTTACTCATAATCATCCATTCAAGAATCTCAACAAAGTTTAACTCACAGCTCAATCTATGTCAAAGCCTACAAACCCTAGATTATAAGTTTAGCTCAAAAATCAATGATTGGCATACTTATGCCTGGTCAAACTAAACGTATACTCATGTAGGGAACAAGCAAATCAACAAAAATAAAGAAATGTAACTGGAGAGCTTATCAATTTGATTGTAGAGGTGAACCAACGTGAAGAAAATTGAAAATCAAGAAGAAACCCTAGAAATTGGTAACCTCAGTAAAATCATCGCCAAAAAATGACATGGGTGGTTAAGATTTGGTCAAAAAACGACATGGGTCATGGGGAAGGATTTTTTTATCACCTCTTAGCATAAATAATTAAATTTGGAGGTCAAATGTTATTTGACCCCCTTTTAAACATTTGACCCCCTTTTAAATGAAACTGGGTCGAGTTTGAAAAATCTGCAGACGGGGCTATGAGACCCCAACTACGAGTCGTAGTCTATCCTACGACTCGTAGGTCATGGTCCCATAGAAGACCTAATTCTTATAAAAATTTAGGAATCATACCTGGGCACTACGAACCCCTCGTACAACTTGTAGGATATCCTATGAATCATAAGGTTGGCTCGTAGTGTATTTGCCAACTTTAGATACTCACTGTTTCCCCTTACGAGGCATGACTATGAGTCATAGTGAAGAATAAAACTCGTAGGTTTGCTCGTAGGAGATGATCCAAGTCTAATTTTTTTCCGATCTTTAGTTCTTTCACTTTTTACCTGCAAACCAAGTCTCAAAGCATAGAAATCGTCAAAATTATTACAATTGCATCATTGTCTCTAACTTTAAATCCAACTACTATTACTACTCAAAATCTTACAAATAATTAGCAAAATTCTTGGGTTGCCTCCCAAAAAGCACCTTGTTTAACATCGTGGCCTAACTTCATCAACTTCTTTTGTAAACTATCATCGAGTGTCCACATCTCACTATTGCATTCATTTGGGTGTTTCATAGATTGGTAAATATCCAACACAACTTCTGCATCATTAACCCTGAACCACAGCTGACCTAAATCGATATCCACCATTGCTCTCCTAGTGGCCAGGAAAGGTCTCCCCAAAATGATGGGCACCTCAAAATCAACTTCACAGTCGAGGATCACAAAATCTTTTGGAAGGATGAACTTATAGACTTTAACAAGCACATCCAAAAGGATTCCCTCTGGATTCTTTAATGATTTCATCGGCCATAAGCAACCTCATTCATATTGGGGTAGGAGTACCAAGGCCAGTCTTTTTGAACACGACAAGAGTCATTAAATTGATGCTTGTTCCTAAGTCGCATAATGCTCTTGTAAATTCAATGTCGTTGATAGTGCAAGGAATAGTGAATACCCTGGGGTCCTATCACTCTAAAGCAAGGCATTTAGTCATAATTGCACTATATTTTTGGAGTTCTTATGAGAACTCTTGGCTCAAATTAAGTTTCTTGGTGACTAAATCCTTTATATAATTAGCATATCCAGGCATTTTCTCCAATACTTCTAGAAAAGGGATATTGATGGAGAGTTGCTTCAAAATTGAGAGGAAATGTTTGAATTTACCTTCCTCTTCCTTCTCTTTGAGCCTTTTGAGGGAATGGAAGAGGAGGTTTTGGGATGGAGTTCACTTTGTCTTGCTCCTTTATCTCTTCTTGTTGCATCCCAACACCCTTCATATCTTCTCTCTTAACTACAACTTCACCACCATGACCCTTCTCAATAACATCATCCACCATAACCGGCATAGGGGGTCTATTGTGCTCTTGCCACTCCGAGTCATAACCACCATGCAATCCCCTTCATTTTTAGGATTCTTAACCGTATTCATTGATAGGGTGCCCTTTTAGGATTGGTTCAATTGTAAAGACAATTGCCTAAAATGTTGTTAAAGTTGCATAATTGCCACTAAATGAGACTTCATCTTTTGATTGATACAAGAGATATCTACTATCGTTCCCTTTAGGGTCTCATATTTATGGTCTACTCACTTCAATAACTTTTCAAACATATCTTTGATCCTAGAATTGCTTGATCCGGCATCATGATTATGTGGTATCACATAAGGAACACTTCTGTAGCCTTCTCTTCTCCCCTATTTCTACGTCAAGCACTCTCACTCATAATATCCACCCCTATTATCTTTGTACATCACATCATGATTGAAGTTCTGACCTTGATTCTCGGAACCTTGCCTCTAATTGTCTGAATTGGACTCTGGGTGGTTGTTTTGGAAACCCGCTGCTTGGTTGCTTACATAACAGGCATCCTCATCAAAGAATTGATCATCATATACAAGAGTAATTGGAGGTTGGTGAGCTATTGCCTTCACAGTAGATTGGTTTTTCTTCAAAACCAAATACATGCTCGTACGGAGCTAAGCAAGTTGCTCCATAATCTCTTCATTCACTTTTGCTTCCTCACTATTTATGGTAACTGCACAAGAACTCTTTATATTACATGCTCACTCTAACCCTATGCTCTGTTGGTCTTTACCACTTGCTCTATTCTTTCTTCCACTAGCTCAAACGATTGATCAATAAAAACACCTCCTATGATTATGTTAGTGCAAGCTTTGCTATTATCATCAAGTGATCTTTAGCAAAGCCTCATCAACAATTTTGTGGTCAGGGACCATCCTCAAGAATTTGGTGAATCTCTCCCATATAGTCTAAGATAGTCTCTATGCAATTACTCAAAGTTATTAATTTGGTCCTTAAGCTTCAGCTTCTTCGACCTCGAGAAATATCTCTCTAGGAACACCTTTTACTTCATTGCCAACTCGTGATGGTACCTGGAGAAAGTTTAGACAACCATATAACTGTATTGCTAATTAGTGACAATGGTAACACCCTCAATCCAACAGCATCAAAAGAAATATTTTGTGTCCCTATGACATTTTTCCACATGAAGACAACATTTTCGATATGATGGTGGGGATCCTCTAATGGTAACCCTGTGAATAGGCCATGATTTTGGAGCATCTGGAGCAATCCACTTAATATTGCAAACTTAGCATCTACCGATAGAGGGGAAAGTAATATAGAACTGGTATCCATGACCATAGGGTTTAATCGGCATTGATTCCAGTCGTAAATATTTGTATTGAAATCTTTAAGTTCTGACCGATTAACCCTTGGTGGTGGATTCTCCTCTCTCCTTATGTCTTCCTCACTCTCATGCATATCCTCCTCAACCTCAATGTCCTTATTCACTCGAGCCATCCTTTTTGGTAGTCACTTGATCTCCAAACTTAGTAGGGCTAAGGGATTGCCTTTCCTCCTTGTATTAGGCATACAACCTAGTACACATTGTAAAAGAAATCAAGCAATAAAAAGAAAACAAAAGTAAACTACAAGAGACTCTAGAAATCAAAACTAAAACTAAATAATAGTGAATTTAAGTGAAAACCTAGCAGTAGTCCTCTATAACGGCAGCATAATTTTTGATTGTTGATGGTCACACTCTAATAAGTAAGCGGTTGCTATCAGTAATCAACCTAACCGAGGTTAGAGTCGAATCAGGGAATACAAGGCTGGACTGTAAGATTTTACTACTAATTATTCCTAGTATATATAACTACAATCTCTAGATGGGGCATTTGTTGTGACTCAAAGAACATCTTAAAAAAGCACAAATTAAAATTTGAGAAAACACATAATTTTGGGGCAACCGGGAACTATGTTTCCCATGGCTCATTGACTCAATTGCCCTAGGTAACATAACTTTGATCGGTGAGTTGCATGCTGGATAGTAACTTAGGTTCTTCTAGCCGTCTTGTGAAGGTGAAGGTAAAATTTCACTATGTCGCTTGGTCAGCCATCATGGTGTGACAACTAACCATTAGCTATTATCCCAATCAACCTCCCCTTTGTCAGGTTTGGTCGCTTAGATGAGAAAACATCAATCGAATCCTATCATCTTCTTCCCTTTTCCTATTCATTATTAGCTTGGTCGGGATCGTGATAGTAGGCAGGTTTTGGTGTTGGCCACCACCAAAAACATTAATAATGAATCGAAACATACAATATATGCAGAACCTTAATCATAGACATGCACAAAACCTAGATTATCTTAAGTCAACTACCCATGGTCCCCATAACCCCATGTTGTGGGTGTTTAGCTACTCATGGATAAGACAAAACATAGAAAAATGCCCATAATAGTCATAGTTGAGAGTTCCACTAATAACAATGGAAAAGATAAGCACCACAAGTTGCATACCCACAAGGTTGATTGATCAACAATGAGTACAAAGAAAGATTTCAAAATATAATTGAGAGATGTCTATTGTTCGAACTCTCCTTCAAAAAACCTAATTTGCACTATTTATAGTATTTACAAAAGAACCCTAGGAATTATGCAGAGAATATAACTGGCATCTGATAAATTTCGCATAACTTACGACTGGTAGGTTGGCCTATGATTCATAGTCGGGGTATCGTATCATGTTCTTGGCATCTTGGACTGAACTGATACAATCTATAGGTATGGGTTATTTCTCGAGCTACAACCCTTATGTTGGTCTCGTAGTCTTGGTCTTCAGGTTTTGGTCCAACATTTTGGTTCTCTGATTCTTGCTACAAGTCCACCTATATGATCATTATATGTCTGACGACTCATAGCCTTGGCTCGTAGCGGTGACCTTCACTTGGAAGATTTCTGATTTTTGGTCTCTGAATCCTATTACGACATAACCTATGACTCATAGCATGAGCTACGACTCGTAAGAGGGCTCGTATGGCCTATGCTTCAGCAAAAATCTGTAATTTTTCTTCAAAATCATGCCAACCTAACTTTTTTGCAAGATTAGCACAAAAACACATCAAAACACAAAAAAGTCACTTTAAGAACTCACAAAATCCTTTGTTTTAGGCATCAAATATATTGTAATTTGACAGCACATCAAATTCTATTACAGTTTCGAGAGGAATACTAGGCAAATCTTTGGTAAAGAAATCTAGAAACTCATATACCATTGGAACTAACTCAAGGGTAGGGTACTTCGACTTAACATCTTAAACCCTAACAATATGATAGATACACCTCTTAGAGATTTTTTTCTAGGCTTAGAGATAAGAGACAAACTGACCCTTAAAAGCGGTGTCGCTACCCTCTCACTCAAGAATAGGTTCGTCTAGAAACTGAAACTTGAACTTATGAGTCCTACAATCTATAGAAGCTTATGGAACATGCAACCAATCTATCTTGACAATAATATTAAAATCTGACATCCCAAGTTTTACAATATCACACAGAAGGAGTTTATGCAAGACTCAAATACGACAACCCCAATAGACTCTTTAGGCAACCATAGACTCACCTGCAGGAGTATAGATTGAGAATGGCTCCCTCTGAATTTCAAAACTCAGACCAAACTTAATAACTGAAAGAGGTGTCACAAAAGATAAATTTAATCAAATTGCCATCCTTCTTTTTGGAATAGTTAAAAATACTTTGCCGGCTTCATTGCTTTATATGTTTATTATTTTTGCACCAGTATCAAACAATTCATATGAATCAAATAAAAGAATTTTAACATACCAGTTACCACATCAGGAGTCTCCTCCACCACTCGCTTAGCTTGTAAAGCATACAATTCGTTGTTCCGAGGAGCACTATGTTTTGAGCCTTTGGTTGACCTTTATTCCCTAGAGCTATTTGGCCTTGACCCTTCTTAGGAGCATTAGGATAATCAACAACTTTGTAGCCTACCTTGCAACACCTAAAGCAAGCACCCACATCCCTCAAACATCTATTCGTGTAGCTCTGTCCATACCTTTCACACCTCAAATAAGTTGGACCACCTCCAATATTGCCTTGGGAGGAGGCACTCTATTATTGGAAACCCTCAGATTTAAGCCTTGTCCTTGTTTGAAATGACTAATACCACCACTATTTCTAGAGTTTATGAACTCACCATCATAATGGTCTCTCTTACAATCCTTCAGTCGTCTCTCTTTCAGCTTCACCACTTCAATATTTTTAACATAAGTCATAAGCCTGGAAATATCCATCTCCCAAATAAGCATAGCCATATGACATTCTTTCACAACTTAGTTAGAGATACCTAAAATGAATTTGCATATTCTTGCAAGGGGCCAACTACTAGCACAAGAGCATGCTTTGAGAGGTTTGTGAATTTCAAGGCATACTCCCTCACACTTATTCTACCCTGTATGAGGTTGATAAATTCTATCAATTTGGCCTCCTTACGTTTAAAAGGAATGAAATGATTCAAATAAGCAAAGTTAAATTCTTCCGACCAAACCCTATCATCACATGCTATCTCAATCAACCTTTTTTGTGTACCACACTTGGGGCACTCCTTTCAACTAGTAAATAGTTGACTCAGTCTTCTCTTCTAAAGACACCCTAGTTAACACCTGAGAGATTTCATCAATCAATTCCTAGGCATCCTCATAAGCTTTTGAACCACAGAATATCACAGGGTTCATTCGGGTTAAGTCTATAACCCTAGCAGGCAAGGTGGGTACATTAGGAGGAGGAATGACCTACCTATAATTATTGGTCACAACTTGAGCTAGTATGGCAAAAGAATTTTGGAACTCATCTTAAGTAACTAGCTCCCCTATGGGCTATTGAAGAATTTAGTTCTCATTCCATGCGTCTACCTAGGTAGAGATAATCTTGGAGGCATATTCTATAAGGGAATCAAGGACATTTTTCAGGGTTAGAAAATCTTAAGACATATTCCATATCATGACATGAAAAATGATGAAGTGAGACATTTCTTAAAATGCCTCGTAGACTCCAACTCATAGATATGGTGCACCTCACACTCATGAATAGGACTCTACTTGATACGGCATGTTAGCCTCCACATATCATTTTTAAAACCTTAATGCTCTGATATTAAGTTTGTCACAAACTAAGCTTAGGGCCTAGGAGTTACATGGCAAATAAGAATCCTAAAGTCCACAGTGAAGCCTCATAGCATCTATTTATACATCATCGATTTGAAAGTGCAGTTTAAACATAATAAGTGATACTAATGGATAGATGCTTTGGACAAAAGCTTTGGGATAAGAGTGAAATGACCCCAAAGGTGCCCGAAAATATGCCTCGAAAGTGCCCAAAATTTTAAATTCTATATATCTGAAAATTCATTTGTTATTTCAACAGTCCAACTTCATATTTTTATTTGGGGGTAAAAATTAGGGGGATAGGGTCTAGCCCTAATTTTAAAGCAACTATAGTGAAAGTCAAAAATTTATAGAATGCAAATGACAGTGGCAAATCTACTCGGTACAAGACTTCTAAGTCTTGGGCCTAAGTATTCCCAAATATGTTTTTACCTATACTTAGCCAATATTTTATTCTCATATCATCCTAAACATTCCCTAATACTCACTAAAACACTTAATCATATTTTTCACTCCAAAATTAATGTCTCAAAATATTTTCCGGATCTAAGGATTTCCTTCATGATTCAAGTCTCCATTTTCAATCTTCATCAAGAGTTTCTCTGAAGTAAGTTATATGGGTTTTGACCATTTGGTCTTTCTACCCATGGTGCCCTAATCTCCTTTTTACTCATTTTGCATGATTTAAAGTTGATTTTATAAATGGGTTTATTAGTATAAACTATATTAAAGCTATGTAAGGTTGTGACTATTTTTCTATTTTTTGAACTATAAATCTTAGATCTATTGTAAGATTTGATGAGGGGTTTTGATCTATTTTCTTAGGGGTGTTGCAAGGTGTTGATTGATTGTTTTACAATGTATTTTTTTGCATGCTTTCATCTCTATATTTCATGGTTTTATACTAATATTTCACACTAGCCAAGTGTTTGATAAAATATCTGGTTATGGTTTCTTGAGGAATTGAAGGTCCATAGTGTGAGATATGGTATGATTGATCTTATGATGATGAAAAGAGCTTGTATATGATATATTCTATACAAATTATTGCATTATACCATGCTTGATCCGGGGGGACTAAGAGCCCAGATAACTTTTTCAACGTAGGGGTGGTTAGTACCTTGATAGCCAATTAAAGGGCTAGTGCCTTGATAACCTAGATGGGGATTTGTACTCATCAACCATGCGAGGGGATTGTACTTCACCACTAGGGTGATAGGGTGAGAGTATCATCAACTATGTGATGGGTTTGTACCATATCACTAGGGCGATGGGGTGAGATCATCATCAACCTACAAAGGGTTTATACTTTGGAAATCATTCTTGGTCTCTTCTACACTTATGATGGCCTATATAAGCATGAGTTACTTAAGCATGTTTTACCTAAGCATTGATCATATAGGTCACATTGCTATATTATGCCTATTGTCTATTGTTTGGCATTTTAATTGTGATGCCTATCTCTTGTTGCATTGCGTCCTTTATACTTAGTACATTCAAATGTAGTAACACATACTCTTACCTAAATGATATCATTATGTAGGAATTGGGGCCCTAATTGATTATCCTCCTCCTTCACGTGGCTAGTTTGGTACTACTCAAGCTAGTTGCTGAGTCCTCCATTTCGGGGAAGTTTATGTCCGTTTCTTTTATTATGTATTGAGACAGTCTTCTTTATGTTCTAGTTTGACTATAAAGGTAAGCCGGATTGCTTTGTCTTGTCCCTTTCTCACATCTATGTAGTAGAGGTGTTTGTTGGACATGCTATGTATCTATGATATGAGTTTTGACCTTTTGTCTCTTGATTATGATGTTATGCAAGATTTCCTATTATTCTCACTCTTTTATGCCTTTTATGTGCTTTTGCGACCAATGATGTGTGTTTAAGAGGCTTGCTTGCTGTCACGCCCCAAGTTGCTGTTAGAGCGGACTGGCACCCTCGCCGATAGGGCTCGGGAGAACCAACCTATATTTATTCACTTGTATACATATTATAATTAACTTTCTATGTTTGGCATGTTTATAGGGAGATAAATGGTAATAACAAGCTAAAAGGAGATGCATATATCTAGTCCATTGGGGCCACGGTGCCTAATGTACGAGACATGACCATATTTTAGTTTACATAGTCTACAAAGCCTTTAGTCGAGAGAAAGTATCCCTAAATATTCGGGATAGACCCCGTCTGAATTAACTGTATACTATAATCATATAAACTCAAAATACGCGCAAAACTCCAGAACAACCTGGAGCTTGGTAACGGTAGTTGAATGTCCTGAACTCTATTGGGAAGATCTATTAGCACCTGTACCTGCAACATGAAATGCAGGTCCCCTGGAAAAGACTCAATATGGGATAATGTACTGAATATGTAAGGCAACAAATACTGTACATGAAATATAACTGAAATGAAATTATGCACTGAT
>JAOTQJ010203883.1:0-19650 GCA_025642045.1 Solanum sejunctum
CTGATCTTTTGATAGAACAGAGAGAGAAATGAGACCCGAGAGATATTGTTGTCTAACAAAATGACAATCAATCTCCACGTGTTCTATTCTCTTGTGAAACACCAGATTTCGAGTAATATGCATCGCTGCTTAGTTGTCTGAGTGCATCAAAATCGGCAAAGATGGTGAAATTGATAGATCAACAAGAAGATGAGTTAACCAGGTAAGTTCTGCAATCAAACATCTCATCAATCTATATTCCGCTTCGGCATATAATAAAAAAATTGAAGCTTGTTTCTTGGACTTCCACGAGATGGGTGAGCCACCTAAACTTATGAAGAAACCACTAACAGAGCGACTAGAATCTTTACTAGAAGCCCAATCAACATCACAAAAGGCAGAGATGGAAAATGATGGGGAAGCAAATAAGAAGATTCCTTGAGTAGGGCTGCTGCTTAGGTAATGAAGCACTCTCAATGTTGCTGTGAAGTGATGATCACAAGGTTTTTGCATAAATTGACATAAATTCAAGACAGCAAAACAAAGATTTGGCTTTGTGTGAGTTAAATAGTTCAATTTTCCAATGAGATGTATATAAATGGTAGGATTTGACATGTAATTACCAGAATCTACAGATAGCTTACAAGAGGGATCCATGGGCGAGGTAACATAAGACAAATGAGAGATATCAAATTCATGGAGAAAATCCAAGGAATATTTACGTTGGTTGACAATAATTCCACGTCCTTCCCTCAAAATTTTCATTCCTAAGAAATAGTGTATAGGACCAAGATCTTTAATTTTAAACTCAGCATGAAGAAAGAATTTGAGTGATTAAATTTCTCCATCATCATTGCCTGTAATAAGGATGTCATCCACATATACTGCACCGATAGAAATCAAAGCACCATTTCTTTTAAAGAATAAAGAGTAGCCATTTAGAGAAGTAGTGAATCCTTTAAAACATAGAGCCCCAGCAAGCCTGGTATACCATCGCCGAAATGCTTGCTTTAGACCAGAAAGAGACTTGTTGAGTCTACATACCAAATTAGATTGAGCTGGAATCAAACCAGCTGGGAATATCATATAAACTTCTTCGTGCAAGTCACCATGCAAGTAGGCATTATTCACGTCAAATTATGAGACTTCCCAATTCTTCCTAGCTGCAATAAATAATAGGCATCTAATGATGATCATCTTCACCACCGGGGAGAAAGTTTCATTAAAATCGATTCCCTATTTCTGAATATCATCTCTAATGACCAACCTCGCCTTTAGTATCTCCAGTGAACCATCGACATGGAATTTGACTTTGTAAACCCACTTACAAGGGAGTGCATTTTGGCCTGTGGAAAGAAAAATCACATCCCATGTTTAGTTGGATTTTAGGGCTGCAAGTTCCTCCTTCATAGCCTTTATCCATCCAGGATGAGTAAAGGCCTGAGATTAAGTAGTGGGCTCAATAATATCTGAAATAGATTGGAGAGTGATTTGACTGGAAAGAGAAAGACTAGCAAATGAGAGTACCATAAGTTGAGGTAGTGTAGTGAAACAAGAATCAATCACAAAACTCAGAAATACAGTGTTGCAAAAATAGTCCTTGAGATGATTTGACATAATGCCTTTGTTATGGGTGTGGTAATTGTAGGTGTAGAAGTCAAAGGGGAGCTAGAATTAGAAAAGGGGACATGTTCTTGGGAAGTAGAATTTGTGGGTACAAAGGATTCAAAATCATCAAATACCTCACTGTTAATATTTGGCATAGGAAAAGCATGAGGTAGATTTTTATTATTACTCATAGAAAAGGAAAGAATATTTTCATGGAAAGAGACATCTCTAGAGACAAATACATTCCTTCTATTCAAATTCAAAAGCTTATAACCTTTTTAGTTACTCGGATACCCCAAAAACATGTAAGCTTTGGCCCTTGGCTCAAACTTTGCTCTACCATGAGCTAATTTATTGGCATAACATAAGTATCTGAAACATCTCAATTATTGATAGCTAGTGACTCGTTAAATAACATGTCATAAGGAGTAGCACCTTGTAGAACTTTAGATGGTTGTCTATTAATCAAAAATGTTGTAGTAAGAACACACTCTCCCCAATAAGCAATAAAAATATGGGATTGAAATAAAAGAGCCCTTGCAATCTCAAGAAGATGTCTATACTTCCTCTCAACTATGCCATTTGTTGGGCAGTGGAAACATATGAAGTTTGATGAATTATACCTTGTGATTGAAAGTAATTAGTGGTTGCTCTGCTTTTACCCAATTTCAAGGCATTATCTGATCTTGTCACCTTTACCTTAGTGTTGAATTGTCTTTCTATCATCTGTAAGAAGAAATGCAAAACTGAAAATGCATTGCCTTTAGTTGTCAACAAATAAGTCCAAGTGTCCCTGCTATAATAATCCACTATGAGGAGAAAATACTTATAATTGTTATAGATAGGTACTTTATAAGGTCCTTATGAGATAGTGTGAATAAGGTCGAAGTTGGACTTAGTAGATTTGTAACTTAAAAGAAAAGACAATCTAGATTGTCTTGCTCATGGACATATATCACAAAAGCAATCAAAATCAGAGGGAATAGAAATGGAACTAACATTCTTTATTGATGATAAAGGCAAATGCCCTAGTCTAACATGCCAAAGTTTCACATTGGAAGTATTATTACTACATAGAGAAGAAACTATACTAGAAATGGACTTGGAATCACTAGAAACATTGAAAGAAAAAGAAACAGAATTAGGAACATTCTTTGACATAATTGATATTTCTTTACTAAACTTGAAATTAGACTCTTTCACATTAAGTTGAAGCAGATATAGTCCTTCCTTAGCTTCACCAAAAACTTATGGCCTCCTTATTTAAGGGCTCTGCACAACACACTCATTTGATATGAAAAACATAATAGAATGAATCTGACTGCAAAATCTATTTACAGACATGAGATTGAATTTGAAACTTGGAACATATAAGATATTCTCTAAAATAACATCTGCGAATAAAGCAACTGTTTCTATGTGAGTGGCGTGAATGGTATGACAATTAGGAAGATTAATAGTCAAAGGGGCCTTAGGAAGGAACATAAAAGTGAAAGAGTTTGATCTGTAGCACATATGTTCTGATGCATCAAAATTGATTATTCAGGTATTAGAATTTAAAACTTAAAAGCATAAGCTAATGTATTTCAGGATTGTACCAACCACTACATTTACATTGATCATATATCCTCCACTTGTGTTTGCTGCCTCTTCAATCTTCATTTGATTGTACATGTGAACAAATTAATTGTATGCTCCTTGCTATAGTTTTGATTGAAAACAGTTACATTATCAAAACTACTTTATTTGCTTGCAAAATCCTCCATAGACAATGCTGCATTTCGTCTGATATGTCCTTGAAACCTTTTGTCATTTGTGAATTGAATATCATCAGGAAACCCTAGCAATCTATAACAATCAACCTCCTTATGACCTTGTTTTCCATACTAATCACATGTTATTTTAGATTATACTTGGGTTTCCTTCCTTTGAACTTCTGATTTTGTTTTTGAAACCTTTGTGATTGCTGAGAATTAACAGATTTGGGAAATTGATTCCCAGATCTCTGAGAAGTACCAATGGGCCTTTGCACCTATTTTTCAACTCTATGTTGGGTTTTACCTCCAGCCATGAAACCACCAATTCCAGCCATAAAAGCACTGGAATCAGAGGAAATGAATGGGTTCATATAGCTTTCTCTTTGATGTTCATCCTGCAAGATTGATATTAGGTAAGGGATTAATCATTAAAATGTTACCCCTAGCCTGTGAGTATGTATCATTCAATTCCATAAGAAATTTGATAAGCCTTTCATCTTGTAAGGGCTTTTCCAACTTTTGTTTTCCTTCACAAATGCATACACAACTCCCTTGATATTTGCGTTAAGAGAATCCCATTCATCCCAAAGTCATTTTAGTTGCGTGAAATAACACACAATGTTATTACTTCCTTGTGTTAACCTGCTAAGTTCTTATTGCAAGTGGTATAATTTTATACCATTAGACTGCCCAAACCTCTACTCCAAGCTTATCCAAAGGTCCTTAGCAGTTTTTGAGTAAATCACACTATCTGCAATTTTCTTTGAGAGGGAATTAAAAAGCCACAATGTTACCATATCATTGCATCTATGTCAGGCCTACAGATGCGGTGAATTATCAAAAGATGAAATCTCAAATCCATTAATGAAACTCAACTTATTCTTGGCTGAAAGGGCGATGTAAAAGGATCTTCTCCACCCTTGATAACCCTTTCAATCAAAAAGTTATTGATGAGAATTATCCCAGGAGCATCTGACGGATGAAGCTGATAAGGATGATTAGAATCAATAGAGGTTGAGCTTCCTGCAACAGTTGTTGTAGTGATAGGTGTCGTCCTTTGTTGATCCATTACTGAAATAAGAAAAGAAGCAAAAAACAGAATAGATTTGAAATAAATCTAGAAGGTTTTTGATCACAACACTGATACCATATAGAAATTTACCAAGAAGCAATGTAAAATTTTTTTTTCGTTGTTCTCTACTATACAAACCCTCTCAGAATATATACAAGAATAAAGAAATAAAAATATTAAATTCTACACTAGTTGTAATTTTTTATTGGTTGTATCTAACTAGTTGTAATTTTTTATTGGTTGTGTCTAACAAACTTTATTCTTTTCCTATGTTAAATGTGTGCTTCTCACGTGTTTGGAGGAAGCTTCTTGAATAGCTGAGGTGGACGTCCCAGATCATTTCTTTGGTTATAACCAATATTAAATATTTGATTTGTTCTACATTGTTGTTGACTTTTCAAAGTCTTAAAACACTTTCTATTCTTTAAAGTGTGTTCTGTTCCAACATCTAAAGACATACTTTTCTTTTTTTTCCTTCTGATAGCTTTTCCACCATTGATGAATTTAAGTTCAAGCATCGTATATTCTTAACAAATCTCTCTTTGTATAATAGAACGTCCAAAATAATTGAGGAAGAATCAATATGGTTGTGGTGCAGTGGTGAGACTACTTTACCTTAATCTGAGATCTTTGAATCGAGTCATGGGTATAGGGTAAATCGTGTTGGGAGCCACATTTACGAACGAGTCTGTAGTGCAATTCAAATTTAGTCAGGCTCTAAGTCATTGCTTTCCACTCTTCAACAAAATGGAAGGTCCATTTTGATTCTTTGAAACATACAAACAAATTGGTGATCATTTTACGTTATCAATCCTATATACTATTTATTTATAAAAATTAAACTCATTGTATGTCAGAAGGTACTAATCTTTTTGTTCTATTGTTACTAGGTTATTGACTTCACAACTACATGTTGTGGTCCTTGAAAATACATGGAACCAATTAATAACTTTGCTGCTAAATATGCAGATGTTAAGTTTGTTAAGATTGATGTTGATGAATTGGCCGTATGAATTCGTAACGTCACAATCTTTTATTTTTTTTGTTAAATACTTGTTGTGAATTAATTTCTTAGCTAAAAATTATTACGTTAGAAAGTCATTTCATTTGTTTAAATGAAAAAGAAAGTGACTTTTTGAGATAATGACTATTAAGTTAAGTGATCATATGAGAAATCAACCTTATACTCGTCTGATATCTTAAATCTTGATTGAATTATAAACAGGATGTAGCTCAGAAATATGGGGTTGAAGTGATGCCAATGTTCATGCTGATAAAGAAGAGAAAGCTAGTTGATAAGATTATTGGAATAGATAAAGATGGACTAAAGATAAAAATTGAGAAACACAGAGCTATGTTTGTCTAAGTAGATTAAACCAAAGTGTTTGAGCAGATTTGCTGGAATGACAGAGGACTAATGATTGATACTTCCCCTGTAGAATAAAACTTATATCATTCTTGTATTTTGATTGAAAGAACTAGCTTGTGAGTATTAATAACTAGTTCTTGCTCATTTGCTATTGTAAACTTCACATTAAAGAGGTTGATTAAAGCACTAATGTTTCACATGTACTTTGTTTGAACAAATGTGTTTTTGAGTTTTGTATTCTTATAGTGTTTTTTTTTCCAAATCCAACATCCTATAGTCACATACGTAAGACCAGAGTTTAAACTTTATGTGTTTTCAGCGTACCACTAATTCTACTAATCATTTGCATTATTGGGTTTGAAATTTAACAATTATTTTATATTTAGCAGATTTCTTAACTCTCAAGCTAGGTTTGAGCCAAAACTATTGAATTTTCACTTGAACTCATAACTCATACTCTATCCACTTTATTTTATTTGTGTTAGGGTCTGTACGGGTATGATGATGCTATTTTGATGATAACAAACACAAGACAGAAATAGGTTGGAGGAACTAGGTTCTTTGTATGTGCACAAGGGAAGCTTGGCACATCCTAGTTGAAGCTGAAACATTATTTATGAAAACAAATAAATATGGATTCCAAAAAGTAAGCAACGTTAGAAAAGGACTCTTTTATAGAAAAGAATGATATGTCCATCTCAAAAAAGGAGTCCTACATGGAAAGACTTTAGGGTGCAATATAAATACATTTATCAACCTTAAAAAACACAACTTTTGCAATCTGATTTCGGCAATTACTTTCAAACAAGAGCAAGGGCACTTGGCGAGAGCATTCAAGCAAGATCTAGAATCAGGTTTTCTTGATTGTTCAAGTCTATTTGACAATCTTCTTAGAATTTTTGTTTAATGATAAATATTGTAAGAAGTTGTTTTAGCTTTTTGTGAGTTCTGTTGAGAGTGGGTTAGACTCTCAAGAGTTGAGTTTGTTACAAGACGTGTAAGTTGAACATTGCTCGTTTCAAGTTAGTGAAGTTGTTGAAATCCTACGAGTGTAGGTAGTAGTTATTTCTCCCTTGAGCAAGGAGTTTTTCCACTATAATTGTTTACTTCTCTTTACTGCTTTAGCAAAATTTACGTACTGCTTAGTGAACCAGGTTCATCGAAAGGTTAGAGGCATCAACTATTTTCATTTTGTATCAGAGCAGGACTTTTTGTATGAGGTTAACTACCTCAAAAAGATAATGGTGGCCCCACCTATGGCACAAGAAGGAACTTCTCAATCCAGACTAATATTGTTCACAAACAATACTATGGTTGGTGGAAAACTAGAATGATGAATCATATTGAAGGCGGATATCCTGATCTTTCGAACGTGGTGCTCAATAGATCAACTATCCCAGTGAAGAATGCCTCTACTGAGGGTGCTCCTAGGGTACCTAAGTAAAATAGTGAATGGAATGATGCCGACAAGGTTGCCATTCAGAACAATGCCAAGGCCAAGAAGATCTTGTTGTGCGATATTGGCCCCAACGAATATAACAGGATCTCGTCATGCCAAGATGCTAAGTGGATCTAGGATACTCTAGAAATCACTCACAAAGGCACATCTCAAGTGAAGAAGGCTAAGATTGACAATCTCAATTGGTAGTATGAGTTGTTCAGAATGTATGAAGGTGAGACCATACATGCAATGGAAACCAGGTTCTCTACTATCGTCAATGAAATCTAATCCTTGGGTGAAGTCATACCCACTAGGAAGGCCATCCAAAAGCTGCTGAGTGTATTACCTGAATCCTAGGAAAAAGTTGAAGTATCATCGAATCCAAGGACCTAGACAACATGTCGATGGATCAGCTGTTAGGAACTCTAGTTACTTATGAGTTTAAGAAGAATCAGGAGAAGGAACTTAATAATAAGAGGAAGGACAAGAACCTCACTGTGAAAGCTGCGAAAAAGGAGGACTATGAAGAAGAAAATACAACCTTGATTACTAAGAAGTTCCAGCAAGTGTTGAGAAGAGGAAACGCTGGACAAAGAAGGACCACTCAATGTATACTGAAAAAGATCTGAGGGAACAATTATGCTACAAGTGTGGTAGCCCCGACCATTTCATCAAGTTCTATCCACTCTTAGCACTTGAGTATTAGAAGAACAACCCAGATAAGCCTAAAGAAACCAAGGCTGAACCCTATCTTTGCAAAGATAGAAGGTTGACTAGTCAGGAAGCGAATCTTTCAGTGCAAAGAACATTGGCGGCACTAGTGAGCAATCCAGGTAAAGAATCAGATAGCGAGTCTTCATAAAATCAATCTCTCATGGCAGTTAAGGAACCAAAAAAATATGACTTTTTTGCTTTTGTTGCCATGGTAGAATCTGATGATGAAGGAGATAAGGAGAAGAAAATTGAGATTGCTGATCCCAAAACTGACAAAGTAGAAGCGGGGCAGGAGAACTTGGCGTTGATGGCAGGAGCAGGTTCTTATAATTCGGATAATATCGTGCTGGATACCAAGGTGAGAATTGAATAAGCTAAAACTAATATTCATATATATTCCAAGAAAAAACTTGATTCTTTATCACAGGTCCTGATTGAAGCCTATCTGACCTTTTGTGACTCTAAGGACCTTCTTTTGGAAGACTGTGCCCTATTGAGAACTGACAATGTTGAACTTGAGAATGTTAATCAAAAACTATAATTGGAGATTGATGGACTTAAGTTCTCTATGAAGGAGAAACATGTTATAAGTGTGACCCAATCTGATCTAGAAGAAAAGGTTAAAAAATTAGGAGAAGAGCTAGACAATATGAGTCATAAGAATAAGGTTCTCCTGAAAGAACTTGACCAAACCAAAGCCGAATTAGAGCACACTATGAAGTGGACCAAGTCCTCTACTATGCTTGAGGATATGCAGCAAGGTCAGTCCACCACCAAGTATGGGATTGGGTCAAAATTAAAGAACCTAAGAACCAAGCCATAGATCATAGGGAGTTGTTCAACTTGTGTGGGATGTCAGGACATGTGAGAGAGAACTGTAATAAAAATACCAAAGCCCTAAATAGTAACATATCTTACATTAACAGAAACCATGAAAGGGGTAATCCAAGAAGAGGAATAGGACAAAGGTATTCTCGTAGGAGTAACGGGAATAGGACAGGGAGGAGATACCTCCCCCCCGAACTAACAAGAATCGATCAGGAAGAAGATACCCCCTAGGCTTAATTGGTTCGATAATGAAGAAAGATACCCCCCCCGAACCTATAGAAATCAATCAGGCAGAAGATACCCTTATATATTTCATTGTTTCAGTAATAAAAGTAGATAATTGTCAAAACCACTAGTGCTAGACAAGCCAACAGGAATCTTCCTGCCTGGGCAAGAAAGGATCTAATTCACCCTTTCTACAATCAAAAGAGACCCAAGTGGATCTGGGTACCCAAATCTTACCTTTATTAATTGTACAGGTACTTATAAAAGGAAAACAGAAGCAGTGGTACTTGGACAGCACATGCCCCAGGCATATGACGAGCGACAAACACAACTTCCTTCTACCAAGTGACTTCCAAGGCGAAAACGTTGGCTTTGGAAATGGAAAACAAGGTGAAATTAAAGGCATTGGAAAGGTGGAATCCTCTATGTCCTAATGAAGTGAAAATGTGTATTATGTAGAAGGTCTGAAGCACAACCTTCTAAGCATGTCTCAAATATGTGACAAAGGAAACGAGGTACTCTTCACTACATCAGAGTGCAAGGTGTCAAATGCAGTTTCTAAGAGGTTAATCCTTAAGGGAATAAGGTACAAGAATGTGTACAAAGTGAATATCAATGGTCCATGTCAACCAGAGATGAAGTGCTTGAGTGCCATGAGTGATGCTTCTTTTCTATGGCACAAGAGGCTAGGATATGCCAGTTTTCCCACAATAAATAACTGGTCCTTAAAGATCTGGTTCTGGGATTTCCTGAAGGAAAAAATAGTGAAGAACAAGCGTGTGGAGCATGTGCTCAAAGAAAGCATGTTAGGAGCAGCTTTCAACTAGTAGGGTTGGTTAGCATCAACGGGCCACTGGAACTGGTTAACATGGATCTGTGTGGACCCATGAGAGTCTTGAGCAGAGGTGGTAACAGGTATGTCTTTGTTCTTATAGATGATTACTCAAGATTCACTTGGACATTCTTCATAAAATACAAAGATGAAACATTTGAGTTGTTTGTTGTATATGCTAAGATGGTCCAAAATAATTTAAATTTCCAGCTGAAGAGCCTGAGAACTGATCATGGTACAGAATTTGAAAACTCTAAGTTTCTCACATTCTATGCTGAAAATGGGGTGACTCACAACTTCTCAGCCCCTAGAGTTTCTCAACAAAATAGGGTTGTGGAAAGAAAAATTAGATCTTTGAAAGACATGGCCAGAACCATGTTTATAGCTAATGATCTTTCGCAAAGCTTCTGGGTTGAAGCTGTAAACACCACCTGTTACCTCATCAACAGATGCATGATCAGATCCATCTTGAATAAGACCCGCTATGAATTACTTAAATGCAGATAACTAAACCTAGCACATCTCTGTTGTTTCCACTGTGTCTGCTATGTGCACAACAATAGAAATGATGCTCTGGGCAAGTTCGATGCCAAAAGTGATGAGGAAATCTTTATTGGGTACTTATCTTATAACAAAGTTTATAAAGTGTACAATAAGAGAACCAGATGTGTATAAGAAAGTGTACATATTATATTTGATGAGGTCAATTAAGGGGCTGAGAAAGTCTTATAGGAACAGACACAAAAGGGAGTAGGAGCTCTCACCTGGAAAGAGTCAGATGATGAGGATGACTTGGAATAGGGAAGTGGACCAAGTCCACCAGATCAAAGAAATGGAGAAAGTGGAGTACCTACCCCAGAAGTTTATCACATGGAAAACGGCTCTCAAAGAACAACACTGGCTACTGAACCTGGTCCCTCAAATGCTACGAACAATAATCATGTACCTGAGGAAGCAGGGAGCAATAAGAAGCACAATAGTTCTCATCCTCTTGAGAACCTGTTGACACCCCTAGATACATGCATCTCTACCAGGTCAAAACTTAGAAGCATGTGTGCCTACTCTACATATGTATCCTTGATTAAACCCAAGAATATGAAAGAAGCTCTATAGGATCAAGGATGGATATACCATGTAGGAAGAACTCTTACGGTTTGAACGAAGCAAGGTGTGGAATATAGTCCCACCTTCTGAACATTAAAGCATCATTGGCACGAAATGGGTCTTCAGGAATAAGCTGGATGAACAAGGAATTATCACAAGGAATAAGGCAAGATTGGTGGTGTAAGGGTATAATCAAGAGGAGGGTATTGATTACGATGAGATCTTTGCTCCAGTTGCATGCATCGAAGACATTCGTATGCTCATAGCCTTTGCTGCTCATATGGAATTCAAACTATATTAGATGGATGTCAAGAATGCATTCTTAAATGGGTATTTATAGGAGAACGTGTATGTCAAACAACCTCCTGGCTTCAAAAATCATAAGCACGCTGACTATGTGTACAAACTAGACAAAGCTCTTTATGTATTGAAACAGACACCTAGAGCATGGTATGATCGGCTGTCAAATTTTCTACTGAAACATGGGTACTCAAGAGGAGCGATTGATAAAACCTTGTTTCTCAAGAAAAAAGATGCTCATGTACTTATTGTACAGGTCTATGTGGATGATATCATCTTTGGAGGAACTGAAGCCTCTCTATGAGGAAAATTTGTAACACTCATGGGGAGTGAGTTTGAGATGAGTATGATGGGGGAACTGAATTTCTTCTTAAGGCATCAGATATAGTAGAGACAGATGGGCACCAGTATTCATTAGCTAAGATACATCAAGGAGCTTCTCACAAAATTCGGTATGATGGATGCCAAAGCAAGTGATACTCCTATGGCTACCACCACAAGAGTTAATAAGGATAAGGCAGAAGCGGATGTAGATGAGACCAAGTACAGAGGGATGACTGGGTCACTTCTATACTTAAAATGCTAATAGACCAGATATAGTTTTTAGCATTGGCATGTGTGCTCGATTTCAGGTCAAACCCAATGAATCACATCTCAAGGCTGTCAAACGGATTCTTCACTACCTAAAAGGATCCACTGACTTGGTTCTCTGGTATCCTATTGGGTCCTTTTTGATCTTACTGGTTTTGTTGACGTAGATTATGTAGGCTATTTCATAGACAGGAAAAACACCTCTGGAATGGCACACTTCTTGAAGTCCTGTCTAGTCTTATGGGCAACCAAGAACAAAACTCTGTTGCCTTGTCAACTGCCAAAGTAGAATACATTGTTGCGGCCTCCTATTGTGCTTAACTTCTATGGATCAAATAGCAGCTTACAGACTTTGGGATTCAAGTTAAATGCATTCCCATCATGTGTGACAACACAAGTGTTATGAATATAGCAAAGAACCTGGTTCAGCACAGGTGTACCAAACACATTGATGTAAGGCATCACTCCTGAGGGGCAATATGGAGAAGGGATTCACTGAAATAGTATTTTGCAAAACCTAGGACCAGGTTACTGAAACATTCACCAAAGCCCTGAGCAGGGAACAGTTTTAGCAGAATCGCCTCCACTTGGGGTTAATCAGGGAGCTCTAGCTTGATAACTTCTATCCCCTTGACTCTCAAATTGATCCCTAAATACTGTATAATCATTTTAACTTGATTAAGCTTGCAGGCTGTCAACTCAGAGATTCATTGGAGGAAAAGTTGGTAAGGAACTGATGATATTAGCCTTTATTCTATTGTTAATAGTGAGGCATCGTGTTAGGGGGAACTGATCTTCATATGTTGATATATTAGGTACGCATCAGCTCCATTACTTTCACAATCTTAATAAATGCATATCCAGTTAAAAGTTATTTGTAGCTCATACCTGGTTCCATCTGTCTGGTTCTCAAATTGGTGAGAAGGGAGACATCTTAAAATTAGGCAATAATTATCATTCCTTGGGATCCCAAGAGTCGCGCTGGCTGTAGTGTCAGTATACGTCTTTTCGATCCAATCTTGGTGTTTGTTCCCACTATCAAGAAAGTCCCTTCATAACTTTTGTGTGCTCATATATTTCTCACAAAAATCCTTTCTTAAAAGTTGCTAAATCCTCTCCACAAGAAGTCTCAAAAATGGTGTCCCTAGTAGATTACTTTGATACTGACTCTAATGCCACCACCACAGGATCTTTCTTAGAAGGAACTGCACTCATCACCCTTTATTCATAACCGTTCCCCACCACCGTCCCCACTATTGGCCTCCTTTCTCTCTAGATGATACCCCTAAACATTCCTCCTCCTGAGGGAAAAAACATATAGAAAATTTTAACAAACTAGGCAAAGAAGTTTATTTTGGGTCAAAAGGGGTACTTAGAGGTCAAGTGATTCAAGCTGAGGTGCGCAAATACCCTGTGATTATGCAACTATGTGAAAAATTGGCATTTTAGGGTTGGCTTGACTTGTTGTGTGACACCGACATGCCAGTATTTAAGACAAAGGTAGTGGAGTTTTACATAAATTTGGGTTTTATCGCTAGAGATGTAAGTTCTTCAAGTGTGTGTGAAATTGATATTTTATTCGATAAGGTTAAGCTTGGGTAGATCTTGCATATTCCTATGGTAGGTTTGGTAGAGTACACCTGGTTCGAGGACTCTGGGTGTTTGCTGACTTTGAAGTTCACGGAGGGGAGGGTTACTAATGTCCCTCACAAGGTATATAAGGCAAAAATGCCACCCTTCTTGAAGTTACTGTTTGAGGTGGTGCACAAGGTGATCCTGCCTAGGGGTAAGCACAGGCATTAGGCCTTATTTCGCGACATGGGCATTGCTAATGCGATTGATCTTCGAGATCCTGTTGACTGGTCTACTCTGATTATTGCAGTACATGGCTCGCATTACTGATCCAGCTGAGGGTCCTCATCAATTGGCCTACAACAACCTGCTCATTCATCTGTTCTGGGCTTTCAGGGTGTCGCTTAGTACTGGGAGGGCCTTCACCAAGAAGGATATGATTGATCACCACATAGCCCTAGAATGTCAGGTTGCTCCTTCTACTGTTGTTGCTGCTACACTTGTTCCACCAAGGACCACTGGCCCCATTACTAAGCCCATGAGGGAACTTTTGAGTCTCAGGCTGCACGGGATCGTCTACAGGCTAAGATTGATGAACTTCAGGACCAGCTCAGTGCTTCTCAGGCTGAGATTGCCCGACTTAAGGACCGATTTCTTCAGCAGTAGGTGGATCATAATCAGTGGATAGATTCCCTTCTTCGGCTCCTAGACGTAGGCCCTTTCCTACCTCTCCCTTAGTCACTCATTTTCGTTGCTATCCTTTTTTTGGCTTCTGCCACATATGATATTTTTTTGGATGTGTATAAGTTTTTTGTGGATGCTTATGCGAGTGTTGGTACTTGCTTGTTATTTTTGTTGTGGATATTTGTTGTTCTTACTATGCTGCGTTACTCTATGCTTTATAGATGGCTAATATCCTCAATTTTAATGTTGTTGTGTTCTTTACTATTTTTGACTTTTCACCTGTTGGTTTTTTCTTGATTTTATGACTTGTGCTACTGTTTGTTGTCTTTTTGTGATGTCAAAAGAGGGAAGTTCTCCATGCATATAGGTGTACCGTCATCAAAAACAGGGAATTTGTTAGGATATGTCTAGGTATGATGATGATGTTTTGATGATGACAAACACAAGCCAGAAACAGGTTGGAGGAACTAGGTCCTTTATATGTGCATAAATGAAGTTAGGCAGAATCCAATTTGAAGCTGAACCATTATTTATGGAAACAAATAAATATGGATTCAGAAAAGGAAGCAACGTTGAAAAGGGACTCATTTATGGAAAAGAATGATATGCCCATCTCAAGAAATGAGTCCTACATGAAAAGTCTTTAGGGTGTAATATAAATACATTCATCAACCCTAAAAGACACAGCTTTTGCAATCTAATTTTGGCAATTACTTTCAAGCAAGAGCAAGGGCAATTGGCAAGAGCATTCAAACAAGATCTAGAGTCAGGTTTTCTTAATTGTTCAAGTCTGTCATCTTCTTAGAATCTTTGTTTAATGACAAATATTGTAAGAAGTTGTTATAGCTTTTTGTGAGTTATGTTGAGAGCAGGTTTGACTCTCAAGAGTTGAGTTTGTTGCAAGTGGCGTAAGTTGAACATTACTCGTTTGAAGTTAGTGAAGTTGTTGAAATCCTATAGTGTAGGTAGTGGTTGTTTCTCCCTTGAGCAAGGAGTTTTTCCACTATAATTATTTGCTTCTCTTTACTACTTTAGCAAACTCTTACGTACTACTTAGTGAACCAGGTTCATCGGAAGGTTAGGGGCATCAACTGTTTTTAGTTTATCTGATTTTGATTTGATACAATATTTAAGAAGATAAAGAAGACTTTTAAATTATATGATCTAAAATTAAAGATATATGAAATGTACCAAAATATTCTTTAATCTTGTGATCTTAAAGATGTTATGTGTCATAATCTCCTCCCTCATATCCCCTATATTACATCCACCCTTCTCTGTATTATCCGTGTATATTTGCTCAACCTCAAATAATTTTTCTTTCACAATCATTCTTATTCAATGATATTTTCTATAATATGGTTGGACTTAGAATGAAAATCCTGGTGAGATAAATAACACTCTGTTTGTCACAAATAAGGTAAACCTTGACTATGAAAAGTCAAAATCTTTGATAAATTCCTTTGTAAAAATAATTTCCTAGAACGTGATTACAATATATTCAATTTCTACAGTAGATAAAGCTATGTACTTATTTAGTTTAGATTATCAAAAAATAACACGTCTTACAAAAGTGATCAAATAGTTAAAAGTGGTTCTTGAATTCTAAAGATTTTCCCAAATTAGAGTTTGTATAGCAAACAAGTTCAAGCTTGCCGCTATAAATCCACTATCCATATTTGTCCTAAATCAAACTCAAGATTACTGAGAAGTCTCATAATTTTTATTTTTCTTGAAACTCAAGATTAATGAAAAGTCTTAACATTGTATATCATAATTTTTATTTCCTTGATTAAGGGAATTTTGATTTTCTTGATTAAGAAAATTTCTCCGTGTAACTCAAGTGTTATTTACTTTTTGCTAATACAACTCTAAAAATCGATTCCTAAACATGGTAAAAAAGAATTGCATATCAATAATTATACCTTTTTTTTATATACATAGTTGTTGATGCGCAGTTTTATTGAATTCTACAATACTCATGCTTATCTGCAATCATCATTTTTATTAGCATATCCAACACATTATTATTATTAGTGTATTTAATTTCCTCAATCTCAAATATTTCTTTCTAAGTTATTCTTATCCAATTATATTTCTGCTAATATGCTTGGATTTAGAATGAAAATTGAAGCGCTTAGTGAGATAAATAATGCTTTATTATTAACAAAATAAGGTGAAATTTGATTGTGAAAAGTTAAAATCATTGATAAG
This sequence comes from Solanum sejunctum, assembly GCA_025642045.1. Taxonomy (NCBI): domain Eukaryota; kingdom Viridiplantae; phylum Streptophyta; class Magnoliopsida; order Solanales; family Solanaceae; genus Solanum; species Solanum sejunctum. Next base: position 16,291 of record JAOTQJ010203883.1, read on the forward strand.
TTTCTTCCTCAAAAGCAATTTTCTAGAGTGTGATAGCAATATATTCAACTTCCATAGTAAATAAAGCTATCTACTTATGTCGTCTAGATTGTCGAAAAATAACTAGAAGTGGTTCTTGAATTGTAAAAATCCTTTCAAATTAGAGTTTAATATCTACAAATAATTTACTTACAGCTTGTTTTTGGATGATGGTTTGCCATAGTTTCATAATGTATGGTACTATATAGTTTTTTTTTTGGATAGAGATTGTATGGGTTGCTATTGTTTAAGAATAATTTGTTGTTTGATTTAACTGTATGATATTGTATGCTAACTTATAAATTTACAAAAATATCCTTAATTATTGTACATATAAATTTATCAATATTTTTAAATAATTTTTTAAAATAAATATATAAAATCGAGCACTGAAACATATAAGCTAATATATTTTCAATCTATACAAACAACACAAGAAAATAAAAAGGCAAGAACTTTTAAAAAAATATACCTAAAAAAATAGACTAAAACATGAAAGAAAAGACTGAAGACGGAAAAGAAGTTTCAAAAGTTCATGTGGAGGAAAATAAATAATATAAAAAAAATACATATACTGAATGTAAAAGAGACGTACAAGATAAGAGTGATCATACGCAAATCAGCCCCAACAAGAATGCAACATAACATATAAAACACTATTTTTAAATTCTCAACATAAGTGTAAAATCATCATAAGTTTACCCACTTAAACATGAGGATAAAGTTTAATAAAGAATAAAAGATAAATTAGAATTATCTAAATTTAAATAATTGTATAACTGGAAAAAAAATAAAAAAATTATAGAATACCACCAATTTGCTGGTTTCAGAAAATGAGGATTTTCATGGTTATAAAATCATGAAACAAATTCATACCATATAATTAATAAAACAATCAAAACAACTGTCATTCTCTTAATAACCATACCATATTATACCATGGAAAATCACCATCCAACAAGCTATTAGAAACTAATAAGTATAAAGAATTGTGGTTCAGAATCCATTAATTAAAAATTCTATCTATCATCCTTTGACTATATGACCTACTCAACTTTTTTTAGTAATTCCACAATTTTAGCTGAAATATTATCTCATATATATATATTTCCAATTTCTCGTGTGCCGGTTATAATATGTGAAACTTCTGAAGAAAAAGAATATGTTTGTAAATGGAATAAGATAAATTGATAACGTATGAACAATCAATTGAAAGCTGAAGAATAAAAGTTTAAAATCAATTTATCTGTCACTTTTTTTTTCATATATACTTTTTTTCCCCTTCAAATTCTTAATTATTAATTTGAACCAACCAACATATATTATAACTAGTTTTTCTTCATGTGTGTTGTACATATAAATTAGATTGTTATTAATATTATAAAAAATATATATTTTGATTAAATATTGGTAAATTAACAAATTACAAGTATATGTGATGGGTAAATGTAAAATCGTATGATGACTTATTTGATATGATTTTATTGTATTTTTCTGAATTATTAGTACTTTTTCATCTATTTAAATGACTATTTTGTATCTTATCATATGTAAGCATTATTTGGATAATTGTACTTGCATTATAATTTTGATTTAACCTGAATCAATTAGGTTGAAAATATATTAGTAATATTAATAAAATAATATTTATTGCACTTCTTATCAATGATGACATTCTTGTTTAAAATAGAGAATAATTTACATACACAGAATTTATATAGATTTATAATATGCATTTTACGCTTGTAGTAACTATTATTATTTTACTAAGCATATTATAAAATTACATTCAGTAAAACTTAAAGATATATATCATCAATTTCATGATTAAGTAATCTAAGTAACTTTATAGTATTTTAAAATAAACTTTTATTATATGCTTTGTTAACCTATAAGAAAAAGAATAACAAATTTCGGATGAAAATTCATTACAAATAAATCAAATCAAAGTATGTTTCAAACAACACTAATTGCTTAATATTACTATTAACTTATTTCACTAACTGTGTTCATATACAATTATACATTATAGTGGAGATTTTTCTTTTGGGCAATTTGCCAACTCTGAATCTCATTAATACAATTCATTATTGAAAAAATTCAATTATATTGCTAACCGACTTCATATACATTCTTTTGTTTTTTTTTAAAAAAAAAAAGAAGACAAACATCTCAAGGAAAAATGAATCTACCATCCACGTAGTCATTATAAATAATAAATATTTTAGATAATAGTAATTTTTAATTTTTTAGTTTGTCTAATGTAATTTTTTGACTTATTTTGGACTATTTATATATAGTATCTTTTATATTCTCGTTAACTTTTTCTTTCTGCACTAAATTGCACATTTTATTTGCGTCTTACACTATATTTTGTATTTCATCTTAAATATATATATATAGTTTTTTATATTAAATTTAAGCACAATATCATAGAGTGATAAAAAAGAAAATAGAATAGGCTCAATAGTTATTTATATACCATCCACTCAAATTTGTATGTTAAGTTTGATAACATTGCAGCATAAACAATAAATACAAATTTATTAAAGATCACACAATTTTATATAATTTTCTTCATATTTTTTCCAACGTCAATCAAAGAAAGTACAAAAATTTATAACTAACTTGAGTATGTTGTGTATCTTCGCCTTTTTAATTCTTAAGGAATGAAAGAAAATATATCTTAATTTTTAGATATGGTGCTTAACTCACTTCTTTCTAGTATTAAAATGTAGTATAAATCTCTTCTAGAATAAGAAAATAAAATTCATTTTCGTCTGCGAAGCTTAACATTAATTTTTATCAATTAGAAAAGGGAGAAATAACATAAAAAATGAAAAATTAAACTAAATAAACGTAAAGACAGAAAAAAATGTTTATGTCTTTATGTGAATTTCTGACAAAGATGGTAGGAAAGTTTTTAATAAGAGTTCATCATTATCTTTCGTTCCCTGCTTTAATGGGTGGAGAGAAGTTGGAATTCATTATTAATGAAAATAGAAAATGAAGTGGTGCTTCTATGAAAAACAGAAAGTTGCAATACATTTACGGACACGGCGTTTGGAAGGATATTTTAGTAATTTAATTTTTTAGTTTAGGAGCTTATACTTTTAAGGTAATATAACATCTCTCTTATTAACTGAGGTAATAAATTATGAATCTTTATTTGATCATTTTTGCAATACTCAAACTAAATATCTTGGAAGCAAAATGCTTATGTGATCAAGCCAAGTGGTTCGTTTGAGGATCAACAATAGTTTTTGAAGGCTGGCCACACCTAGAGTACTCTCTTGGAGCTGACCAGAAAATTTCATGAAAGTCAACTCCCTTTCTCTGGCT
>JAOTQJ010203904.1:0-19649 GCA_025642045.1 Solanum sejunctum
AGATAGAAACTACTTTACGCACCCTTCGTTCCACAACTCTCTCCCATACCTTCATAGTGTGGCTCAACAACTTGATATAGCTTATATGTAAATAATATATATTGTATAGTAATGTATACTATTTATAACTTTTGACAAACTATATATATATACATACACATACACACACACACATATATGTGTGTGTGTGTAATTTCTCCATATATTTTTAACATTGTTATTAAGAAATATATTATAGACGTGTTTTAATGCATATAGTGAACGTATAATTAAAACATATTTAATATAAATCTATCATAAGTATTATATGTGAATTTAAACATTTTAATATTATTTAAACTAGTTTATCTTATAAAAAATATATTATATTTGTCCTGAAATAACAATTATCGAATGCGTAGTAATATATAATATTGAATTTAAACTGTATTACAGTTAAGACTGTCAACATGAGTCAAACAACAGTCCGTTCAAATGGATTAGGTCATGATTAAAAATTTGGTCAATTTTCAAAAAATTACCTAAGGTGTCTCCTAAATGCAATGGTTTTGATTTTTTCTTCCTCCTAAAAAAAGTCTTATAAGAATTACCTTTCTATCACTTTAAGTAAAAATACATTTTCCTCCTTCTACATTTTAAATATTTTTCAAACAATTCTACATGATCAATTGCTTCTCAATTTTTTTTCATTTTTCTCTTTATTTTTTTTAAATTTCTCTTTCATTTTTTTCCTTTTCATTTCTATTCTTTTTCATTTTTTTCTCGTTTTTTATTTTCTCTTTTTAAATCTTTTTTGTTTTTCTTAATATCTATTTTTTTTCCTTTCTTATTTTTCTTTTATTTATTTATTTTTTCTTTTCTTTTCTTTTTCATAATTTCTACATCTATTGTTTTGTATTTTTTTCTTCTCTCTCTGTATGTATGCATGCGTGCGCGTGTATTAGACTATTGAGTTATGTTTGGGTTTCAAAACAATTTTTTTTTTTGCATTCCTCATAAGTTTGATTTAGAGAAAATGGTGGAAATTATTGTCCATGAGGCACAACTTGTTTGTTTGAAAGTCATTGAATTAAATCTTGTCTAAGACAAAAGTTATAAAGTATATCATAAATGAAGACACAATCTAATAATATCAAGTTTTGCCCATGGAGAATAAATTATTATTTTGAAATCCTTGGTCTAAGTCTTACTTCTAATGCAAAAGTTAAAAGAGCCCGTCATAAGTTAAACATAGTAAAATAGTATAAACTATTGCCCATGGGACATATGTTTTTCTAAGCCCTGATGTTGGCAGGCCGCTTCACTGAGCTATGTTCACCCTCTAAGGCAAAAATGATTGTGTTATCCATAATTTAGAGTCAATAAAAATGGTGTAAACTGTTGCGCGTGAGGAGCAATTTTGTTCTTTAAAGTCTTTGGGCTTAATCTTTCCTCGAAGGCAAGAGTTATAGAACATCTAATAAATTAATTTTAATGTGATAGTGTCAAGTCTTGCATAAGGCTTAACTTATGCTTGGAAGTCGTCGAATTAACAAATCTTAACTCTAGAGCTATAGTCATAGAGTATCTCATAAATCAAAACACAGTGTGATATTGTAAATCCTTATCCATGGGGCTTAACTTGTTGTTTGAAAGTTCGTTTGAGTTTTAAGTTACTTAATAAACCTTATCCAAACATCCTCTGAGAGACAAGAATTATATAACATATGATAAATCAAGACACAATGTAGTAGTGTCAAGTCCTACCCATAGGGTGTAACTTGTAACATTCTTGGTCTATGTCTTGCCTCTAAGACAAGAATTATAGAGCATCTTATAGATCAAAACGCAATAAGACAGTCTCAACTCTTACTTATGGGACGTAACTTGTTCTTTGAGAGTTTTTGAACTAAGTATTGCCTTCACAGGAAGAGATACAGAGAATCTATGTGTGTGTATATATATTCCAACAGAAGATCACATAATTACACACAAAATGGCACACCATTGACCAAGCACTAAATATGAAAAAAAAATACTAAAGCTTACCCAGAAAAAATTCCTTTAAGAATCAAGAAGAAACTGCCATTCTTCTAAAACTACTTTTTTTAGTTGAAAATGAAGGACATGAAACCAAACAGGTGGAATATGTATTTCAAAAATTAAACGAGACAACTTAAGATTGTTGACTGAGCAAATTTTTCCACCTTTTCACACTAGTCCGCAACTAGTGTTAATTAGGTAGAATTTTGTTGACTTGGTAATTTCCAGCATTAAAACACTGGTCCGCAACGTGCCTTGGTCGCGGACCAAGTGTTGAAATTTTTCTCTTCTTGTTTTCTTATACGGGTTGTCTTCCTTTGCTCCGGGTCTTATTCTGGATCCTCAAAAATTTGATAAAATCAATAAAAACACAACCCCGAGGCATAATTTGTCCAGTGTTAACAAAATACACAAAAATCCTATTAAAATATCTAAAACTCTACAGATTTACCCTTGAACTTAACTCTATTTATAGGATTTTTACTTATTTAGGCATATAAATACGCCTAAGATCACCATCCCTCACTTAATGTTTTGTCCATCCTTGGAAAAATCAAGACACGTGCATGCAAAAACCTAGATAGTATGTATAATAAACTTTATATGAACAACCCTTTTCAAACCAAGACAAGCATTTTTCAAAATTGTTAGCAACATGAACTTTAATAAATACTTTAATGAATTAATGTGGACTCATGCAGAATTTCAATTACAGCTTCACCTAGTTGCCACCCTTAGATGATCATGTGACCTCACTTGAAGAATTATCCATGCACACAATTAAACTCCTAAAAGAAGATAATATTTGGGTACACAATCAACTCTCCCTCTCACAAAAGAAATCTTATGTTGCTTCTAGTTACTCCAAGCTTGCCCTTAATGTTTAAACTTAACATAGCTTGAATTTCCTGTAGAGGATCACATAGGTCTTTTATGTGGTTGTAATGTAGGCTTAGGGATGGTAGGATATATTTTCTGGATATAGCTGTCAAGGTTCATTTCCCGAGCGCTTAAAGCTTACACTAACCCATTTTTCACTTCTTTTGACTTTAATCCTTTTCATTCCAACATCCTTTATTTGTTTTCCTAATTTACACATTCAAAACTATCAGCAAATACTTACAAACACTTTATTGTTCTGTTTTCTGATTTATTTTTTATATATAGTAACCCCGAACCATAAAATTTTATTGCTTAGGTTCCATTTCAGCTTCTAATTCCCTGACTTTTTGAGCTAAAGCGCTCAAGATTTAGGATCAAACACCGATAGACATCAAAGAAAGGATTCGGATTGAAATGTAGCTAATCAAAGAAAAAGTCTAAAGCTCAACGGGGCTAACTAGGATGTTCTGCTTAAATGGATTTAGGATTACAATGTATTCGGGTTATCAAAGAAATGCATAGATCCTTTCCCTTAAATTCAATATCTACTAAGTTAATTTAACATACCGGGCAAGTTCTAACAGCTATAGCAACATGGACTAACAATTCAGCTCACAATCACATGGCACATTTTTCATCATAAGGCAACACTAGATTCACTATCACATATTTCTCATGAATTCAAAATTAAGCATACATTCATCAAGTATGAATTTCAAGTCTTAGCTACTAGGGACTCAAAAATTTACGCTATCTTAGTTGCCATGGTTCACATATAATGAATATTTCTACATACTATCGACATTCTAAAAATGACACTCTATTTGACAACGATCGCCATCCATCTGTCATAGGGTAATGTCACTCAACTATGACTACCAAATTAAATAATTATACTAGAATGCAATAATAACACATATTCAAGATAATTGTAAACATGTTTCATATAAGGCTGTCTAAAAATAAAAGCAAACATAAGCATGTCAAAATAACAAGTGCAGTAGAAATCAAAATAAAACAGTAGCATGTATCAGTCAGTAGCATAAGGTTCCCCACCCCAAACTTAAATAATAGCACTGTCCCCAGTGCTAACCAAAATGAACCTGTGGAATGGAGAGTAGATGCTCAATCCTCCAATGCTAGTATCTCATCATCATCATCATCCTCGTCATCCTTTGTGTCACTCTTGTTTGCATCTAGATTGGAGGGAATGTCATCATCGGCCGACTCCACGAACTGAGGTTCGAGGCCAACATTGCGCGGGCATGATCATTACAGGGATACTAGACCTCCACTTCGGCAAGCTCTTCGGCTGTGGCTAGGCGTCCACTCGTCCGGAGCATCAGCATCTGGAGTCCGAACATCCGCGCCTGGACAAACTCATCTCTGCAGGCGCGCTCAACGGCAGTAAGGATAGGGTGTGTGCATGTCTCCGGCCCCTGAACATTGCTGACTACATAGGGGGATGCCTCAACGTGGGGGTAGTAATCAAAAGCCTCTGTGGGCACACCTGCATGTAAACATAACTCGATAATAATACCCCCGAATGCATACCTGTGTCCCTTGTATGCCCGAGCCTTTCTCATGGCTGACTTCAATATCAACCCAAAGTTAAGCTCCATCCCCGTCATGAAAGCATATACTAAACAGACCCGATCCCTCGTGACCTCCGAAAAATGTTGTCCTGGAAAGAGGCCATGGTCACTATCTTAAGACAAACATGGGCATCCTTCTTCAAATGCCCAAATGGGAAGGTCTGGTGGAATCCCCTGTAAGCATACCTGTCCCAGTGTGCAGTTGACTGTGGTCCCGAGAGCGTGTGATGAATGGACTGGTATGGAGGATGCTGGAGTAACTCGTCGAATGCATCCGGAAGTATATAGAGCGGGTGCCAATATTCTAATTAATGGCCAGAGGGGTGAAGGCAATAGTGACATCTCACACCTTGACCTGCTGGATGCGTGGATCTTTGCTCATGTTAGCATAGAATTCCCAAACTATGCTCAAATTACATGGGTGGGGCTACTCAAACAAGAAATGCTGTTGGTAGTCGAGGCACCTCCGGAGGATGTGACAATAGTCCCGTGCTAGTGAATTAGCATCTATGGGGAAGTCAGGAAAATATTTGGACTCATTGTGGCTTTTATACCACCTTTGCCCATCTCAGTTTACCGCGTTCAGCCCAAATCTGACTGCCTGCCTCTTGTGTACCGGGCCTCTTGGGACTGTTGGGATGTCCCGAGGCCTCCGTCTGCTGCTTGCAGCTGCAGTTCCACGGGGCTGACATGTTTGCCTTCCTCGAGATGACATAGTAACCTGCACAATCAAAGAAGGAGCATAAATGTTTCGCAAAAGAACGACTTGGCAGCCCACTGCACATCCAACCCCACACTTAATTTCAAAGCAGTGGGTGAGAAGGTACTCAGACTTCCCAACTCCATTTAATCCCTCCACTACAATTGTCAGCAGCATAGCCCCTCACATTGCACAACACATCACGTTCACAGGGAATGCATTAAAAGACAGCAGCAAACAGGCCCTCATATCATTTTTCAACAGTTAATCAATCATTTGAACTTCATAACTTTCATGAAGTAAACTCAGAAATTACAAAAATCAGGTAGTTCGGACAAATTCAGCATAATCCAGTACAATCTAATTTCAATACCACATGACAACATCAACCCCGACTATCCAATTTCAACTCAACAACAACCTGAAATCGTTTACAGCCATTCATAGCTAGTTTGTAGTTGCCCCTTCGTTAACAATTATGTATAAAAGAAACACAGAGAAGCAAGACCTAACTAAACACCAACATGTGAGCACAAGACACTGGTATAAGCAAAATCATAAGTCTAAGTAAAGTGATCAATGAACTGTCTTCAAATTTTAACACAGAACTGTGAAAAAACCAATCTCAGGCAGGATAGCAGTCCTAGTGTTGTCAATTTTAAGCATAACACCCCCTCATTTTTGTACCCTTAAACAGAACATAGCCCCAGTTTCTTAGTTTTCAACAGCTAAACAATTGTCGCTTTCCTAAATGCATGATTGTTAGATTATCGAGCAAATGCAAGCAAGCAAGGGACTAGGATTTCAATAATTAGTCACTTAGTCAAGCCCAAACCCAAATGTTTGTATTGCTCCATGACAACACGAGGATATCCACAGTCCCAATTCTTTCAACTTAAACAACTAACAATTCACGTCATTGGATTGTCACAGATATGCAACCATCTACCCAGAACGTTCTCATTTCAACATTTCTCAGTCTAAGACTCTCACACGCGTATCACAGGAATGAGCAAAGCAAGCAGAGATTAGAGAACTCACAGCTTAGAACAATTCAATCCCGAGAAATGCAATTACAAGTAGTACAAGCTTAGCAACTACCCCACACTTGAGTTGTGGCACAACATTGATGCCATATTACAACAATTTGAATACAAGAGTGTAGCTTTCCCAATTTCCCCCAATTTTCTAAAGAAATTCGGCCCAGGGTTTACCCAAGAAACAAAATCAATGAGAGTTTGTCAAGTTGAGAATTTTAAGCCTAAAAACCAATACCCCATAAGAATCTAACAAGAATATGCATACATTCATCTTAATCTATTTCAATTACTGCTCACTAAGTTGAAAAACAGTCGGGCAATGTTGGTAACAAGAATTTGAGTGAGAAAACACTTACTTGAGGGAATGAGTAATTGAAGAAAAAGAGTGAATTGCTTGCCAATTGGGGGTGCGCGTCGCGGGTTTGGGATGATTGTGGGATTGTGTTGTAAGAATTTTGAAGAGAAAAGGGGTAAAGATGAAAGATGAGATCGGGTTTAAGGGAAATAAAGCAAATGGGTCGGGTCGAGTCGGGTCAGTAAAAACTGAACAAAAATGAATGGTAGCACGCCCTTGGCGCGTGGCGTGCAGTTGTACTTGGAATTTTTTTTTCATCATTTTGGGCATAGGTGCGTGTCCTCTCTGCGTCGCTGAGGGGACGCGAAAAGCTCTCTGCCCTAGTTAATTAAATTTTTTTCCGTTTGAGGTTTGAAAAAATCATCCTAACACCTAAATATGCTAAAATATGCTACAACAATTGATTTTGACCAAAAAAATCCAAAACATAACCAATGACTCAATAGGAATCAAAGATTGAAAAATTACACAATTTTGGCACCCAATACGCGACGCAAACTGGTGTATATTTATGCAATTTTTCGTTTTCTGATTTTTGTTGGGCTTAAAGTCATGAAAAATATTATTTATTTATTTATTTATTGGGAATTCAAAAAATGCTAAATAAAATAAAATAGAAAATATCACCTCATCATGGGGTGCCTCCCATGTAGTACTTGATTTAACGTCGCAGCATGATGCACAACGACTTACTCATCTTTGGCCAATTCAATGGCCTCCTCAAACTTGTTTGTGTCTTCACCGTAATAGTATTTGACACGTTGATCGTTTACCAAAAAAGTTTGATTGAAAGTCTCGTCCTTCAATTCGATCGCTCCATGTGGTGTTATGGATACTACCACATAGGGTCCACCTCATTCTGACTGTAGCTTACCTGGAAACAGTTTTAAACAAGAATTAAAGAGTAGTACCTCTTAGCCCGGCTCAAAAGTGCGCTTGATGATATGTCGATCATGCCACCACTTGGTCTTCTCCTTATAGAGTTTGGCATCCTCATATGCTTGGAGTTGGAATTCGTCTAACTCCTCCAACTGTTCCAATCTCTTTCGTCCAGCAAGTCAGGGTCTAAATTTAGCCTTTTAATTGCCCAATAAGCTTGGTGCTCGAGCTCCACCTGAAGATGACAAGCCTTACCGTATACTAACCTGTATGGAGATGTGCCAATGGGTGTCTTGTAGGCAGTTCAATAGGCCCATAGTGCTTCATCAAGCTTGATATCCTAATCTTTCTGAGTAATGTTTACTGTTTTCTGTAATATTTGCTTGACTTCTCGATTGGACACCTCGACTTGGCCACTTGTTTGTGAATGGTACGCTGTGGCGACCTTGTGCCTAACACCATACTTGGCAAGAAGGTCCTTCACTATTTGGTTGATGAAGTGTATCACCATCTAATGATGGTTCTCAATGTACCAAAGTGAGTGAAATGTGCTTCTTCAAGAACTTACTTACAACTGTGGAGTCATTGGTAGGTAAGGCTGCCGCTTCCACCCATTTGGAAACATAATTGACTGCGACCAAGATGTAAGTGTTGCCAAAAGATGATGGGAATGGACTTATGAAGTCCATACCCCATACATCAAAGATTTGCACCTCCAAAATGTTGTCAAGAGGCATTTCATGACTCCTAGAGATGGTACCAATCTTTTGGCAATCATCATAAGATTTCACAAAATGCACAATGTCCTTGAATAAAGTTGGCCAAAAGGAACCCGATTGAAGTACCTTGTGAGATGTGTGCTCACCTCTATGATGACCACCATATAGCGAAGCATGGGACAATGATAGTATTGGCTACATCTCGACTTTGGGCACACACCTTTGCACCATACCATCAGCCCCTTACTTGAAAAGATAGGGCTCATCCCATATGTAAACCTTGGTGTCATGAGCTAACTACTTGTGTTATTGATGATTGGCATTTGGGGGAAAAACTCCACTTACCAAGTAGTTGACGATGTCGGCATATAATGGTAGCTCTTCAACTTCAAGTGCCAACAATTGCTCATTTGGAAATTCCTCCTTGATTTGCATTTGCTCCCCTATGTGAGCATCATTTTCCAAGCGAGAGAGATGGTCGACAATCTAATTTTTGCTCCCCTTTCGATCCTTGATCTCAATATCAAACTACTGGAGCAGCAAGATCTACCTAATGAGCCTTGGTTTTACATCTTTTTTGTTGAACAAGTACCAGACAACAATGTTATACCAAAAAATGGCTTTTTCGAAAGAAAAATTATTTGAAAATCGAAATCAATTTACACTTAATTAGTTTAAGAAAATCAATTCTCGAAATTCGAAAGAAGACAGAGTCGCCACCTAATTTTAAAGATAATTAGGAAACCAATAAATATTTAAAAAGACCTAACAAAAAAATCTTTTTAAAATCCAGAGATAAGGTTTGGGTTCACATTTTCACTTCAAGAAGGTTTTACGCACTTGAAATGGCCGCTAAATGCAGTTATCTGACAATCAGGAAGTCTGACTAACTTTGAAAATATTTGCTTAACTTGAAAACGGTTGACTGGTTTATAATTTGACTAATTTTGAGAAGATTTGATCGGATTTGACTAAATTAAAAGTAATTGACTGAACTTGAAAATTGACTAAAGTTTGAAAATTGAACAAAAATATAAAATCACATTTCTTATGTTTTCCTTTTTTTTATTTTTATTATATATATTTTTTATTTCTTAATGAAAAATACTTTCTCAAAATAAAATGAAAATAACATAAATGATTTTGACATGTTGGAGAATTTAATTAGATTGAAATCAATAACAAACAAAATGTTAACATCCAAACAAATATAAATATGTAAACAAAAATAAAAGAAGAGAGTTCAAGTGATTTTGGGCCTTTATCCCATTTAAATCTCCATTGCAATTTTTGGCCTTTTCCTTGTGTTGTTGTATATACATATTGGTGTATATAATGCAATTCTTGCTTCCCAGGATCGATATAACAACTTCTTTCTCCTGGGAATTGGGTTGACTCGAAGAACAGGAAGTTTGGGCCTGTATGGCCCAAGGAATGCAGGATGGGGAGTCCAAAATGGGCTCGGAGCATCGTTAATGCAGAGAAATAACATTAAGGATTAGTAAGAGACTCAAATATAATATTAACAACATAATGATACTGACTCTCAAAAAACAAGCAAGACATTTTACTTCTAAGTAGTACCAAGGAGCAAGAATGAAGGACAAAGAGAATAAAGGACTAAATGATACATCTTGTAGCACATATCTAAGTCAAACAAGTGTTCTTTAGGATCCGCTCCTCTAATTGAGAAAACAAACAGTAACTCAACCTTAGCCAATATCAATATTAGTCCATTAACGAAGTCATATCTAGGAGAAAATAAAATAATAGGCAGCAAACCCAGACAGTTACTGGAAAATATCAGATTTAGACTCAAACTTACATATTTTGGAGATAAAGCAAATGTTTGCAGACCAAAGATATTTCTCAGTGCATTAAAATAAAATGTGAGTTCAATTTAACATGATTTAGAGTTGCATAACTAATCACACCAGCAGCAGGTTTGAAGCAAAGCAACAGAGTAGGACATGTATAAAGACAAGTTTCCTTGGCATGAACAAAGATCAAGACTTTTATCCAATGGCTCTAAACTCAAACTTCAGACAGAAAGCAACTCAAATAGCATATTAATAGGCTTTGTCCATATGGTAACATCATGGTAACGTTAGACAGCATCCAGACAATAAACCTAAAATTTTACGTACTATTAATTTTGTATTCGTTCAATGTAACAACAAACAGATCGACAGCAACAACAACCTCAGTCAATATACAGTAACATACCAGTATGCACTTAAGTCATATGGGATTCAAACATTCAAGAATCCCTATAACCATCTATTACTTAAAGTTTCAAATTTTCAAAAGCAATGAGATAAAAAGGAGTAAGCTATAGGATTGAGAGCAAGAGGAATTAGTGAGAAGATACTAGCCTTTACAAAGATGGAACTAGTGACATATCATGTGCAAGGTTTAACATGTCGTTACACGCATTGAAATCAAACCAGCCCAACTACATCAAAAATTAGTACATTCATATTCGAAGTGACTACTTGTAAACCCATATGAACCAAACCAGGGGAGAAATTTGACAATAACAACAATACACTCCTATCGAAAGGGTACTAAAGCTACATTCTATCTATGTACTCGACATAGCAATGAGAATGAAAATAGGTTCAAATTAGGAGGGAATTTTACCTTTTTTGGAGCAGCAAACTGAGAACGTGAGCTAAGGCAAACTTTGACACCACCAAAATGGGAGCTTCATCTATGCTTTCTTTGTTTCAACACCAACAATTTTGGCTTCGAAATTGTATGAGTTTTTCTATAAAAAAAACTGGTTAAATGTTGAATAAGAACTTAGTGTTTTTTCAGAGTAAGAGCAGTTGGGGGTTTCGATTAGCCGCTAAGCTTTTTGCTAGAGTTTATAATTGAACTCTTTCGCCACCCGAGATTTTTAGGAGGGTTTCAAAGATGACTGTGGCTACCGAAAATGAAGAAGAAGAGGGGATTATATAGGGGATGATTATGGTTCAAAAATAGTGGGAAATAACATAGGTAAATTGGGGAAAAAGGATTGGATTTTGAATTCAAAATTCAAATCCACCCTTGGGGACAAGAAATCTTTGAGATTTGTTCCCAAATCGTCAACGGATTTAAAATTCAATCATTAATTGAGGGGTTCGAGATGCATGCATAGGAAAGGTGGTGAATTATTGAGGCACGCGTGAGGGACAAGAATGTTGGGGTGTGTCAGGTTTTTTGGTCATCTGGACTTTGGTTTCGGCTTCGCTGGTTTTTCTGGGTTGAAGTAAGAATGACGAGTGCACATATGAAGGAGAGGAGAAAGGGGTTGGGGGGAGGGTTGAAGATGGTTTTTTGGTTTTGGTTGTGTTGAAGAAGAAGGGGAAAGGGGAAAAAGGAAAGCGTGAAGGAGAAGGAGAAAAAGAAGATTTGGGGGCGCGTGGTCCTCACGCACTGGATTTATTTATTTATTTATTGAAAATAATGGTTTCAAATTGTTAAAACAATATAAAAGCTCAATAATTAATTTGACTTCGTGAAGGATAAAAATTGGGTGTCAACAGTTGTCCCTTTCTTTGAGTATGATAGATCAAAGAGATCGTGCACAAAGGAACTTGACTAACCCAAGTTTTGGCCGACCACATTTCATCTTCCAAAAGCTGGCTTTGAGGAATTATGTTGGACCCTGGCTTTGGGTTTCCTACATATCTTGGGCTACAGAAGAATTCAGGCCACTTGTAGTTCAAAAACGCTTGATTGTACGCACGAGTCTGAAGGAATTCAAAAGCTATCCCAATATCGAATTATGGAGAGATTAGGATGCTTGGGAATGAGATTTTAAGAGCAATGTTGGAATGCAGCCGAGTTTTCAAAATTGATCCTGTCTACATATCCTTAGACTTAGGAATCAGGCTACTTGTAGTTCGACTCTATCGGTTGAAGAGGAAATCCCTTATTCGGAGATGACCTCTGGTTCAGGAGGAGTGACAAACAAAATTGAATTATGAAAAAGTAGTTTGAAACCTCTTAATATAAATGTGGATCTCATCACATTCATAATTGAGAACTTACAGGGACATAATTTTCAAAATTCTTGGTATATCGTCCGTCATATTGGAAGATTGCCTCCGATGAGAGTTGAGATTATTCGAAAGCGAAACTGAAAATAATCTGACTCACAGGAATACCCACATGCCTTCTGGCAGGGGTGTGGTTAGATGGTGGTGTAGTCTCTCCTAGCTCGTGTCCGAAAGGTTTGATGCCCCTCTTCGGACTATGTCCCAGTTTGCTGCTAAGAAAAAGTTCCACGTTGTGCTTCATCCTTCTTGATGACGTCCACACCTGTGGTTTGTTTTGAGATTTCATCCTTTCAGATTCTCTAGATATGACTAAAATAAAGTGTTAGTAAAATCATAATTTAAACTGGAGATGGAATCTTTTACCTTGTTCTTTTCAGCATGATAGATAATGAATCAATATGAAGCGATTATTGTATAGTCCTTTTGGAAACTTGAAAAAATAAAATAGCCTTGTTGATCATGTGGTGGCTCAGTAGCTAGAGATAAAATAGCCACGTTCTTTGGAATAATAGATAATGAATCAATATGAATAAACCATTATATGGTTCTTTCGTCCACTTGAAAAATAAAAGTAGCCTCTGTCGGCGATGATTATGCAGTGGAAATCTCAATAGTTGGATATAAAATGGCCATGTAGGCATGATAGATAGTGAATCAATATGAATAAATCATTGTCTAGTTCTTTTGGCAACTTAAAAAATAACGTAACCTTGATGATCATGCGGTGGCTATCTCGGTAGTTAGAGATAGAATGGCCACGTTGGCACGATAGATAATGAATCAATATAAATAATCCATTGTATGGTTCTTTTGGCAACTTGAAAGAATAACGTAGCCTTGTCGGCGTTGATCATGCGATGGCTATCTCGACAGTTGGAGATAAAATGACCACGTTGGCATGATAAAATAAAACTTTTAATGATTCTCCTGCGAGGGGTATATAATAGTCCCTGTTGGCAGTTGGAGATGATAAACTAAACCTTTTAATGATTCTCTTGCGAGGGATATGTAATGGCCCCTGTTGGTAGTTAGAGATAAAATAGACCTTTCAATGATTCTCCTGCGAGGGGTATGTAATGATCCCTGTTGGCAGTAAGAGATGATAAAATACACCTCTCAATGGCTCTCCTGCTAGGGGTATATAATGGCCCCTATTGGCAGTAAGAGATGATAAAATAAACCTCTCAACGAATCTCCTGCGAAGGGTATGTAATGGTCCCTATTGGCAATTAGAGATAAAATGACCTTGAAGGCTATCCATAAAAATAAATCTTTCAGCAACTCTCCGCGATGCATGACTCTCCGCAATGCATGATAAATGATGCTCCGCGATGCATGATAAATGATGCTCCGCGATGCATGATAAATGATGCTCTGCAATGCATGATAAATGATACTCCGTGATGAATGATCAATGATGTTATGCGATTCATGATAAATGACATTCCAAGATGTATGATAAATGACGTTTCGCGATGCATGATCAATGACGCTCCACAATGCATGATAAATGAACCTTTCTGTGGTGCATGATAAATGAACTTTTTCATGATGCATAATAAATAAATGATTTATGCATGATAAAATGACTTATGTGATGATAGAATGATTTATGCATGATACAATGATTTATGCATGATAAAATATCTTATGTATGATAAAATGATTTATGCGTGATAAAATGTCTTATGTTTGATGGAATGTCTTACGCCTGATAGAGTGATAAATTGCCAGGGATTTTAGTGAGACAAAAATTGTTTACGCTTCGATTATCCACTTGTAGGCAAGGCCTGCAAACTTTCTCTGCATCCAAAAAAAAATTATTAGTTTTAAAAATGAATTGACCTTTGATAAATTGCTGGTAACTTGGGCGCCGCAGTTACTCTCTTGTGAATAAGGCATGCAAAAATTTTCCTGCAAGAATTTTCCTGCGAAAATTTTTCTGCATCCACAGAAAATTTCTTAATTGCAAAATAAATTGGTCTTTGTTGAATTGCTAGGGACTAAAGTGAGACAAAACTATTGCATCCCAACTATTCTCCTGTAGATGAGACCTGCGGAAAGATTTTCCTGTATCCACAGAAAATTTCTTAGTTTTAAAATAAAGTGATCTTTGTCAAATTGGTGGGGATTTGTGCATACGAAACTATTTATGTCCCAGCTATACTCCTGTAGATAAGATCTGCAAAAATTTCCTGCATCCACAAAAAACTTCTTAGTTTAACAACAAACTGATCTGTGTCGATTACTGAGAATTTGAGTGGGACAGAACTATTTGCGTCCTGACTATTCTCCCGTAGATAAGCCCTGCAAAAGTTTCCCTGCATCCACATAAAATTTCTTAGTTTTAAGATGAACTGATCTGTGTTGATTCTTCGGTCATTTGCTCCTTGTCTTGCCCTCCGATGAATCTCTTTGAATTCCCACCACTTGGTAGACAGAAGGTAGAAATATACATGTTCGACTTTTGGCACAGATTCCTTGATGTGTTATGCTTGTCTCAAATTTTGATGAGCATCCTTAAGGCAACTGTTAGACTTTTAATGATGCTTAGAAAAATTTTGAAGGTAACCTCAAAATTTTTGTCCCAGTTTAGATGTTGTCAGGGACTGACAGCTAATCAGAAGCACTTTCAGAATTTTTGAGATCTTTTCGAAAATTCTGTCCCAGTCGAGATTTTATCGTGCTCTAAACTTTGATTCATTGTAGAGAACTCTTTACTCAGAATTTTTAAGTTTATTTCAAAAATTCTGTCCCAGTTTCCTTTCTGGGAATATGACCGAGCCGTTTTGGCGCCTACATATCTCGTTGAGGCAGGAATTAGGTTAAATGTAGTTCCCTTCTTGGGGTAGAAAAAAATATAGATTTTGAATAAGAAAATGATCGAGGCCGATATAGGCCGCCTACATATCTCATTCTTGAGTATTCAAGTCAAACGTTGTTCCAAATCAAAGAGAATAATAAAGGGATAAAGGGATGACCGAGGCCGACATAGGCCGCCTACGTATCTCATTCTTGAGAATCCAGGTCAAATGTAGTTTATTACAAAGGAGACATAATTGGATAACAAATATAGAAATGATTACAACCAAATGATGCAAATACAGGAAAAGAAAGTTTTAAATTTCTGGACATAGCGTCTCCTGGTAGCATATGAGCATTGAATTATAATGGGTGATGCTTGTACTAAATCTCGTTCCAGACTAACATCCAGCACTACCTTCTTAGTTATGCACTAATCTTTTTATTAGCTGGTAGTGTTTTCCTCATGATCAGGTAAACGATTCTTGTTGATGTTAAGAGCAGCAGTCCAAAGAGTAACCACATGACGGTTAATTAAGTCCTGAATTTTATGCTTCAGATTTAAACAATCTTTAGTATCATGCCCGACATTGTTAGAGTGGTACGCACAATTCTGATCACCCTTTAAGAAATGAGAATCTTGGAGGAATAAGTTGGATCAATCCTGTAGCTGACAACCTTTTAAATAGTTTTGTTCGGCTTTCAGCGAGTGGAGTGAACACCCTAGAGGGTTTTGGGTTAGGAGGTTTATATTCATTTTACAGGGGTGGAGGCACTTGATGATAGTTGGGATAGTTTCGACGAGGGTATGTAGGGATCTGGAATTTTGGATTTGGCGATGTTTGGTGATTTGCCTGTGGGGTTTTGAAATTTGGAATTGGATAACTGACAAACGAGTTCCGATAAGTTAGTTGTATATGGGAGCAACTTGGCAGTGGAGATTGGTAGTCTGAGATAGTGTTTGGATATTGTGGGGATTGATGATAAAGAAGAGGATTTTGGCAATTCGTGGATGAAGGATGATATCCTGGCTGAGCATGAAAGGTGGGGGTAGGTTGAAGGTGGATTTGAGGGGCAGATTTTCTGGGGTGGTTACTAGAGGTTCTCCTTTTGTTTTGTATGCCGGAGACAGCTGCCACATTTTCTTTTCTTTTTTTCAATATCCCAAAAGTTCCAACTGATGTCGATATACGGGTGATCTTTCCCATTTTAAGTCCATCTTCGATGTTCTCTTAACTATATCTGCAAATTTAGGTCCAACCAGCAGCATCATTCTTTCATAGAACTCCGGTTCCTGGGAGCGCACGAACACTTCGATAATTTTCTTTTTTGACATTAAAGGACTTACTTTGGCGGCATTCTTCCTCCATCTGTAGGCATATTCCCGGTAACTCTCAGTTGACTTCTGCCTAATCCTCTCCAATGAGTAATGGTCTGGCACTATTTCAATATTGTAAGCAAAACTTTTGACAAAATATTTGGCTATGGAACTCCAACTGGCCCACCGATTTATTTCCTGGGAGGTGAACCATTCTAGGGCCTCCCCACTTAGACTTCGACTAAAAAGCTACATCAGTAATGCTTTATTTTTTCCAACACCCACTAGCTGATTACAGTATGCCATCAGATGGGCCAGGGGATTTTCACTTCCGTTAAAAGTGTCAAACTTTGGTATTTTGAACCCTTCAAGTAGGTTTAAATTTGGATGGATGCATAAATTCTTGTAGTCCAGCCCCACAATGTCAGGTGCATAGTGAAATTGCTTTATAGCTTTGGCAATTTCTTCCTTTATATCCAATTTGGCCATCTCATATTTGGCCTTCTATTCTTTTTCCTTCTCCTCATAATGGTCAATATCCGAGTAAGTGGTGTGAGGATTTTGTGGATTTGTGAGGATTGGGATATGGAAAGGGATTTTAGGAGGTGAAATTTGTGCGATAGATAGGTCGTATTGGCCTGGGAGTTGGATTTCAGGATGACTTATCTGGGGGTGGCTAACATGGGCCATTTGAGAGGAGTTGCCGGCTTGGGTAGTGTTTGGGTTCTGGAGGGGTGGCGGTTGGGGGAAACGGTTAGAAGGTCCTGCATCATTGATGACGGGAGAAGCTTGTATGGGAGTAATTGGTGGATTAGTTGAGATGGGGATAGGCTGATAAGGAGAAGAAAAATGAAGTGAGGGCCTTCCGTAGTCTGTAACGGGAAGGTTAGCAGTGAAGGGCAAATTTGCTAGCTCTTGGGTCTTTTTCATGTCCATCTTCATCTTCGCAATCTGTTGCATTAACTGCGTGATCAATTGGTTCTGCTATGTGGTAGCAGGGTCTATCATGATGATCTTGGTCAGACTCGCATCATCATTATGGTCTGCTATTTTTCCTTTCTGCCGACTTAGGTCAAGGGAGGGATCTTTATGAGCTCTGGATCAGGTGAAATAAGAATGATCGACCAACTTATCAACACAGATCAATTCTAAATTACCTGTTGAATGAAAATAAGTCAAAAGCAAACAAGTTAGTTTCTTCAAATTAGTAGGTAATAGAAGGTAACACAAATATCAATAAGCACACAATTGTTGCTTTATTTGAGAGTAAACTAGCCCACATATACATGAAATATGGTAAATAGACAAGACTTTACCTATGAGATTTTAGAAATGGTGGATCACGAAGTTTGATTTGTGCCAAGTCAATTCTTCTTGTATTTGATAATGTAGATTGGAAAAATATGCTTCTGGAGAGATAGGGAAACTTAGGCTTCTGGAGAGATAGGAAAATGCGCTTTTGGAAAGCTGGGGAAAATATGCTTATGGAAAGTTGAAGAAAAATACGTTTCTAGAAGCTCGGGGAAAATATACTTATGAAAAGCTATAGGAAGATACGCTTATGGAAAGCTGGAGGGTCGGGCCTAAGAGGCTGCCTATATATCTCACGAAGGAGAAATCAGATCTCATATAGTTCAAAACCTTGAATATTTTCAAATTGAAATGAAAAATTTGCTTTTGTCAAGGGGATTGATTTTGTTGAGAAACTTGAGACTCGAAGAGTTTTGACGCATATTTGATAGTGACTGGGATTTACACTTAGGTGGCTCTAGGGACTTTCGAAGTGGACTAGAAGACTTCAAATAAAGAAACATAATCACACAAACGGTTATAGAATATATCATGTAAACAGATATTACGCATCCTAAACAGATATGTGATCCTTTTGTGCAAGGGTAGGCTTAACGATTTGAAGGATGTATATGCAATTAAACGCTCCCTTGCCCCAAAATATTTGTACAACCTTTATAAATAAACTCAATAAGGATACATAATATGGGAAATGGATACAAAAATAATCAGTCCGACACAGGCGTATAGTCCTAAACTAAGTCTTCGTGGAAGATTCCTTCTTCTTGGACCTCTCGGCGTCTCTGAACGTCTTTAGATGTAATACCCTGCAAACAAAACTGTTTTGATGTGTATTATTGAAATGACTCCCAACCCCCAGGGACAAAGGTTCGTCAAACAACATATACATCCTTCAAATATAAACACATAAGCATGATCATCCATTTGGGCCAGGGGCCACTTTTGGACTCAAGGTGGTCTTTCTAATGGGCCCAACACGTCATACGTGCTGGGCCATCCTAGGCCAATGCTTAGATCATAGGGTTTTGGCTTCGCTCTATCCTAGGTATCTAAGATTGGGTTTGAATTGACCAGGGACAGGCGGACAACCCGAGCTGGAAATTATGGCAAGCATTGGACGAACCAACAATCTTGCCACTTATTTTGAAAAAGGTTAAGTATTTGAAAATCTAACTGCTGGATCGCAAAAAACATCTTTCCAAATACACAAGATAATATAGAAAGTGTCATGAAATGCAAATGACAGTTTAATATCGAATTTAAACAGATAAAACAAATAAGAACATACAACTAAACAAATTGAATAGTTAGTCAAACAACCTAATTTAATGGTTAGAACCTAATTATAATTGCCCAGCGGAGTCGCCATTTCGGTTATACTAAAAAATGGCTTTCTCAAAAGAAGAATTATTCAAAAATCAAAATCAATTTACACTTAATTAATTTAAGAAAACCAATTCTCAAAATTCGAAAGAAGACAGAGTCGCCACGTAATTTTAAAGATAATTAGGAAACCAATAAATATTTAAAAGACCTAATGGAAAAATCTTTTTAAAATCCAGAGATAAGGTTCGGGTTCACATTTCTACTTCAAGAAGGTTTTACACACTTAAAATGACAGGTAAATGCGGTTATCCGACAATCAGGAAGTCTGACTAACTTTGAAAATATTTGCTTGATTTGAAAAAAGTTGACTGGTTTATAATTTGACTAATTTTGAGAAGATTTGACTGGACTTCACTAAATTGAAAGTAATTGACTGAACTTGAAAATTGACTAAAGTTTAAAAATTGAACAAAAATATAAAATCACATTTCTTATGTTTTCTTTTCTTTTTTAGTTTTATTATATTTTTTTTATTTCTTAATGAAAAACACTTTCTCAAAATAAAATGAAAATAACATAAATGATTTTAACATGTTGGGAAATTTAATTAGATTGAAATCAATAACAAACAAAATATTAGCATCCAAACAA